>JAXGGA010009778.1:0-49875 GCA_038373865.1 Uloborus plumipes
TGCTTTGTCCTGGATGTATCACCAAAAAAATTACATTGTAGTATCAGTTATGCATAGTTCAAAAGGTTATTTTAAATGGCCAAGAACTGAGGACAAAATATTTTACAAATTACGGGACATTATAAACGTATTCGTCCTTCGATCCCAACAGGAAAAAGGGGGCAGTTTAAATTTGATGAACCCTTTTAAATATTAAAAAATAATATGTGTGACCTAGGAATAAAATTTAAGATAATTTTCTTATTTAAAACTGTAATCATTTAACCGACTTCAACAAAGGAGGAGGTTATACAATTCGTCGGAGAAATTTTTTTTTTCGGTATGTTCCAAGATTACTCGAAGACGCCTGGACCGATTTCAAAAATTCTTTTTTTGTTAGAAAGGTCTTTTTTTCCGATTGGTCCCATCCTCTCGTGATCCGGGTTCGATAACGGGAACCTGCAGAAATCTTTCGAAAAAGAAATTGGGATCACAGTAATCGTAATAATGACCATTTTGATCGCCAGGCTTCTCTGGATTGCATAATGAAATTCCTTTCTGTGGTCTTTTTGAAAATTTTAAACCGAGTATCTTTCTATGTCCTGCTTTTTTCTCCTGAACTCCAACGAAATGAAAGTCGTACCAGGTACTGATTGATTCGTAATATTTCAGGTTTTATTAGTCTTAATTTACATAAGGTTTGATAAAGGAATTCTGAAGAAAGTGAGGAAAATCTCCAAATTTTTGCTCAAATTTAAAGCGATTTGTCCCAAATGATTAAATATGAAAGCCATTGTTACAGAACGTGATTGATATGAAACAGTTTTTATAATTATCATGAAAATTTTGAATGAAGGCCTAACTGAAGCAAACATGACACTCATTAGCGGGCCACGTATGTAATACGTCGTGAAATTTTATGAACTGCGAGAATCTAGTGTTGTTTTGAAATATAAATTAATTGAAAAGCCGTTAATATAGCCTTTAATTAAACTAGTACACAAATAAATACCGGAGAATAACGAGGATTATTTTTTAGTGTCAATCGTTTCAAATTTTAGACGCGTTGATACTTTCTTTCCTTTTTTTTCCTTACATAGTTTATTTTATGAAGCATTTACTTAAGAAAATTAGGTGAAGTTTTGCAATGGAAACATTACCTTATTTCATATGTACATTTACACTAAAAAGAATAAAATAAAAATATTTTTGAAAAAAAAATTGAACCGACTTCGGAACTTCACTCAGCAAATGCTCTAAAAAGTAAAAAATAACTTTATTCTTTGAACACCATCGATACTGCATTTAAACATAAGTTTTGAAGTCGGCGCAAAAACTATAGGTAAAATGATGTTTACTATATTTTGCCAACATTTTCAGAGAAATCATTGAAAATTGAGAGCTGAATATTTGTACCATTGCATAAATATGTATTTTTCAATGAATGCGAATGCGAATAAAGAACCTGGATTCATTTAAATTTATATTTATAGTTTCGAATGATTCTCTTTAGCTTTCTTGCGCCGACTTCAAAACTTATGTTTAAATGTAGTATTGATGGTGTTCAAAGAATAAAGTTATTTTTTACTTTTTAGAGCATTTGCTGAGTGAAGTTCCAAAGTCGGTTCAATTTTTTTTTCAAAAATATTTTTTGCATTTAAGAACAACGGTTTAGGTCCAATTCGAAGAGTTTACGTCCGACACCGCAAATTTACGTCCGACACCAAGGTAAAAGTAGTTCCAAGTTCATTTTATTCAAAACAATATCATTAAAAAACTGTAAAATATGCTTTAATCATAAGTATACTATCGATCTTAGTTGTTTTTGAAATTAAAAGGTAAGCCAATTCGCAGAGTTTCAGTAAATTTTAAGTGAATCTCCAATTTTACTATTTGTGCGTTTACGTCCGACACCAACTCTTTAAATCTTCTTAATTTCTATTTAAGAGATATATTTTTAAAAACTAACATGATTTTTTATTCATTATGATGTAGCGAGTATTTTGAATACCAACTTAATCATTTCTATTCAGTTTATATTTAATAAATAGAACTAAAACTAAAAAATATTTCTTCGTTTTTTACGTCCGACACCATGGAATTGCCCATTAGTAGATTGTTAGAAGCTTGATCAGCTTTTCCATGGGATGTGTCTAATTACTCTTGAAACAGTGGTTTTCTACCAACTACGTTTGATAGTTCTCGACTCATAAGCTCTTTCATATTGGGGCATTTCACGGTATTTGTGACATAGGGGTGACCGTAACAAAACTTTTTAAAAGTTTAAAATTTTTATATATATCGAAAAAGTACATTCTAAAGTATATGAATATCATATTGTTTTCATAGTTCACTTTATATTATGTTTGTAATTGCACTCAGAATGTTGAAAATGCAATTTTCACTATTACGGACTCAACATTGAATTATTCTTTAAAAACTAAACTTTTATTCCTATTATTGCTACGGACTCTACAGTCATCATTTTCACAATCCATAACCTTTTATAGAACGCACTTTTTGATTAAAATTGTTAGCTATATTAGAGGTGAGCCTTTATTTTATCTGTCTCGAGTACCAGTTTTGACTTAAAAATCGGCTTAAGATAGATTTAAAGAAAAATTCAATGTAGAGTCCGTAACAGTGAAAATTGCATTTTCAATGTTCTGAGTGCAATTACAAACATAATATAAAGAGAACTATGAAAACAATATGATATTCATATACTTTATAATGTACTTTTTCAATATATGTAAAAATTTCAAGCTTTTAAAAAGTTTAGTTACGGACACCCCTATGTCACAAATACCGTGAAATGCCCCTATTATGACTTATGATCTGAGAAGAACCGTACTCCTCTTTAGTATGGTATGAAAGCGTTTATTTTTCAAAAAATGCTCTCTACGAAAATTAGAAAAAAAAGTCATGAAAATATTACAGGCTGTAACTAATTACTAACTACGTGCTTTTATCAGGATTAAACTAACACTTTTTAAAAGTAAGAAAGGCTACAAGAGCAACACTCAAGAAAATAACCGGTTCTTCCAATACTTTCAAAAGCGAAAGTAAACTACGAACTGAAAGGAAAATGATTTATCTTTCAAGTATGAAAGATTCCACTTGCGCGAAATGCAGAAATACAAGTTTTCCTTAGCTATTTTTGGAATCATCAGTATTATTCTACGTATTCTATAAAATTTATATAGAAGACAGAATTTTTCCTTTTACGTAAAAAAAACCTATCATGCTTGAATTTTTATGCCAGAGAAAAATTTAGAATGAGTAAACAAGAGTGAAAGTCCACTTGTTGTATGGTAAGTTTAAAAAGTGCTTTTAGGTTTCCGAGCTTAAAACTTTAAAACTTAACTTTTTTTTGGACTTTTCTAAGAAAGTTGAGAAGATTAACTTTGAAATTCAGTCTTTGAAACTCTTCAGGATTCATTTAATGTTTAGTGTTTGGAATTTCAAAAATTCTAGTTTAAGAAACAAACTTTGAATCGCTGAGTTTGAGACTTAGAAGGCGGAAACAAGTTTTTTATCTGGTTAAATTTATGAATATTATTAATCCGTTGGAAATTGATTCAACTCATTAATTAGCTGATGATATGCAAATTGCATATCATCTCATTTTGGTAACAAGTAGCAAAATAATTAGCATATTATAAGTAAAGCTATGAAAAACGATGTAATCAAATCGTCCTTTTATTATTCTAACAACATTCCTCTCATCCTCTTAGAAATTATTAAGAAACAGCAAGTTACATTCCGTAAGAAATTGACAAATAGCATCAAAATGAAAGATATCCAAAACAGAGTGGTTTATTCAATATTGACGTGCGTATATTCATGAATGGGCCATAATAGATTTACACACAAATGCGCACTTAGGCGTGAATTTTCTCCAACATTTTAGTTTGACATATTTTGCATTTATCCAATTTTCGGTTTAAAAGAAATTAAATGTTTTTATATTATTACACTTTTTTGAAAGAGCTTTGAGGGTTTTCCCCTTTATTCAAATTTTTTACCGTTTCTTCAAGGAAAGATTAATTTCTTTAATTCTGTTTAGTGGTCTGTAATATATTTTTTCCTTATTTTCATTTTGCCTTTTATTTCTTCATTTCAAAGGTTCTGTTTCATTTTTGGCATTTATTTTTCTTTACTTCATGTATTTTTTAGCCTACTTTCCCGTTAAAAATAAAAGAAAGACAAAAAAAGTATTAAAAGTAGCTTATTGCATCGAAAAAATATCGCCAAGTCCAAAAAATATCGCCAAGTTAAAAAAAATAAAAAGGTAAAATGAATATCGAAAAATTAAAAATTTGAAAGTAGGGTATTGAGATGGGGAATTTGTGTCGGTCGGTCGGTCGGTCGGTCGGTCTGTCTGTCCCCCCCCTAATAACTTTTGAATGAACATTCCGATTTGGACAAACTTTTTTTTGTTGGAAAGATCTCGGCGAGTACAGCTCATTCCCATATTGATTTGAACTTCCCCCATGATTTTTGTGATTTGAACAATTTTTTGGTTCAAACTTTCGATGCCGTTCAAATCAACCGGTCCCCGCGATACTAACTTTTTGAATGAACAGTCCGATTTGAACAAACTTTTTTTTGTTGGAAAGAACTTTTCAAGGATACTTCATTCCCGTATTTACATTTCCGATTTGAACAATTTTTCGTTCAACATTGAACCGCTCAAGCAATGCTGTCCGACAGCCCTAATAACTTTGTGAGTTGAAACAGTCTCTATAATCTCCTGTGAGGACTCTGATTCCGACTCCGACTCCGCAAACATGGCGGAAATGCAGGCTCAGAAAAAAAAATGACTGACTGTGCAGACGATTTTTTGTTTATTTATTCATTTGTTTTATTGAATTTATTATTATTATTATTATTATTTTTTGGCAGACGATTTTTTTTTGTAACAAAAATGTTTCATTCACGAGGGCATTTTATTCTTTATTTATATTTAACAACTGGCAACGGATTAAAAGTGAAATTCGAGACATTTTATCAACGGACGAGTTTTTTTTTCTTTTTTTTCTTTCTTTGATAAAATGTGTTTTGATGTACTTTGTACTTTTAATTTTTTTTTTTTTTTTGAAAACAATTGAGGAATTTTTCTACGGAAGAACTGTAACAGTTACATTCTTTAAAAGGTGCGACAAAACTTTATTTATTCATTTATTTACTTTTTATGTGTCTATTTCATCTGATGAGAGGGGTATATTTTGCTTTTAGAAATCAGCTTTAAATGCTAAAAAGGTATGTTTGACATAATTTTTAGTCTCAGATAATCAAGAGAATAATGATCAGATGCTAGAATGCCGATGTCGATGTACGGGAAAGTAGGCTCGTTTAGTTCTTGACAGAACTTCTTGTTAATGTTGTGTAAAAGATTTGTGATTAATTCGCAATCATTTCATTTAAATTTTAAATTTCTATATTTTCTACGCATTTCTTTTCTTCCCTTTAGCTTTCTATTTAGTCAATTCATGAATTTCTTGACGTTGTGAGGAATATTCTCTCTCCTATCATTAAATTAAGCATCAAACAAATTTACAATTATCCTGTTATCTCTAGTAAATACTGAACATTTCTGGTTCATTTTATTCCATTAACTATTCTTAAACCGCGTTGAAATTTGTTGCTATGCTTAAGTTGTTGAAAATTCTATGCTTTGTTGAAAATTCTGTGCTTAAGTTTTGCGGCCACGGAGTTTTATGTCTAAATTCTGTGAAATTTATTATAGTAGGGTACTGAAAATGTTCTGATAAAAATTTCAGAAAGTGAAACACAGCTGTATTTTATATCGAAAAAAGAGAGAAAGACTGTCTTTTGTGTATTTTATTCTTGTACATCATTCAGAATGTCTGAGAAACATATGGACGATGCTTATTAATTACAAATACAACATCAATTTCGATGAAAAAATGCTTTACAGCATGTGAGTATTTTTAAAAGAAGAACGGAGCTCTCCTCTCTTATGTTTTGTTGCTCCAACACGATAAAGAAATAAAACATTACGTAACTTACCAATTTTGTTCATAATTTCCGAATTGATGTTCTTTTAATTTCAAACTTCCAGGATTCCTCTAATATTGAATACAATGAAATAGCTTTGATAATTGAAAGGCTAGGAGGATGAAGGGGCTATGTTACATTTAAAAAAAGGAACACTCTAGACAATAGTAAGCAAAGGATACAGGTAAGCAAATAAAACTTGGCACATCAAAAAGTGAATATCATTAGACCCCTTTCATACGTACACTAACGACAAAACCAGAAAACAAAAAAGTTAAAACAACTGCGACAGTCAAACTTTAAACTTTAATTACTCGCAATTGCTGTTTTGTCACATACCGTTTTATCTCCCAAGCCCTTCAATTACTCTCATTTTTTCAAATACCTGTATGTCTCTGATTTTAGATCTGAAGTGGTTTTGTGTTTCCATTTGTCTTTCATCTTTCAGATTATATTCTGGTGTATGAAGAGGACTCTGAGGACAGACCACATCCCAAAACGAATGTGCAGAGGACGCACAAACATGAAGCCTGGAGGAAGAAATTCATGGCGAATCTGGTGAAGGCTGGGTTACACATGGAAGAAGTAATCAAAGCTAAATATATATTTTGATATTTTACTTTTTTCCTAAGCATCATGACAGAATACCTTATTGAATGTTTGAATAATATTTCGAAAAAGTAATTTGATCGTCTTTTCAAAATTTTGCTGTGCTGAAATTTAAGTGTTTGGAATGATGAATAAAAGAACCAAATATAAATAGTCCATCAGCTTTCCAACAGCTTCTTATTTTTTATAAAAGAATGCTACCTTTAAACTATTCTGCATTTTGAAAAGAAATAAACATGCTTTAGTGTTATATTGAAATCATAAGAGCTCACTTACTACATTGATGACAGGAAAACTTGCTGAATTGTACTGAATCCATAATTCAGTACACAATACGAAAAGCACTAGATGTTTAGTCTTGCTCTGAGCAAAGGGATTGAACAAAACTTGCTTTTGCATCGTTTTGCTCATTTTCTCACCAGTATCATTTATAAGAATTACTTATTGTTTTTATTTCTAAACGAATTACAAACTGTAAAGCTCATACATTGTGACATTTTCTGCAGGACGTAATAATCTTTGACGTTGAAAACATGGAACAGTATGTGTTCAAAAATGATCATCACCATCGTCTGATCAGCGCACGTAGTGCAAGATTATACTGTAAAAATATAGCCCATTTACTAACAAATCTCTAGGAATCTTGCTTTCCATCAAGGTTTCTAGTTATGATATATTTTTTTCTTAAGTTGAGTTGCTTTAGAAGAAGCTGTACCGTATCATTACTAAGTTTTTAAAGAAACCTAGGTCCTTAAACATTCTCTAGTAAACAAAAAAAAAAAACCCCTTGCAGTGAACACATCAAAACTTAGCTGTTAGTGTATTTGGAGTAATGGCCGAAGCTGACTCTATTTTTTTCCACTAGTTTTCCACAAAGAATTGTTATCATGTACTTTATTCTGAGCATTTGATTTGAGAATAAGTTTTTTTTCCAGAGAGAGATTATTGATTAAAAAAGCAAGAGTATTTTTTTTGTACTGTTTCTTCATGTAATCAGTTCACAAACGCTAATGAAAAGAAAAGACTTCCGCGAAACTGTAATTAAAAACTGCTTCATGAATAACAACCCATCTGTGTAGTTTCGACTTAAGTCGAATGACTCTTTGAGAACTCTTTATTGAACAGTTTTATTCCTAGATAAGTAAATATTTTGAATCTTACGTTACGTTTACCTTCTAATGATTTATTGATGTATTCATCTCAGGAAGCAGTGGAGAGTGAAAGCAGCGTCATCCACTTCATCAAGCTGTCTGCTCCTTGGCAAGTTCTTGTCCACTACGCGGAACAACTATGCATCAGAGCACCGCTGCAGGTACTCATGAGTTTTTGAATTATTTGGATGCTTGACTGAGGAATCAAATTATGAGCTATTTAATAAGCCTTAATATACTTTCTCTATTTCGAGTATGAGTATGTTTAAGTAATTTATAAAAAAGAACTAAATTTAAAGATAGTAATTGTAAACTTAATTGCTTATAAAGTCAACAAATATCAAGAAATGAACATAATTTACCATGGATTTGGGAGATTATGGTTGGGTTTCTGAAACTTTCTAAATAATACAGCTTTTTGAGACTTTTAAAAGGTGGTTTTTTTTTCATTTGCTATGCATTTGCTTAAAATTACATTTACTATATAGTCGTTGGTTGGTAGGAGATAGACACTCACTCGATAACATTAAAATATCGGAAAATTTTTTTTCCAGCTATGCTTAAAAGTTTTACTTACAACTGAAACATAAATATTTTGCTAAAATAGTTATTTAAAACAAATACATATACTTATATTGCAAGCAATTTGCCTATCTCGAATTTTCATGCCCACAAGTATCCTGATAGGCAAGTGTTACTGTACTATACTTCTTTTAAACCTTTAAGTACTCAAATGTTTGCTTAGTGATCGTTTTCTTTTATGTTCAAATTTAATACATGTTAGGATTTGTTATGATTTTCGCAGGCGCACCCGAATCCAAGTTGTAACTGGTCCGAACACTTGTTGCGAACGGTGTTCATCCCTAATATTATGCGTGAGGAGGTTCCCAACAAACCTCTGGATTACTACACCTGTTCCTTCAAGAAGTCGAAGATTGACAAGTGAGTGATGAGAAAAGTTTAATATATATAGTATTTGTTCAAACATTGTGCATAAAAAAGGGGATTTCGTCTTAGGAGCAACTAGTATATTTTCTTGTTATCATTGTGCAATTTCTGAATGTTGTAACAACTGGGCTCTTCTATTTCTGCCAACAACAAATTTCCAATTTTTTTTCGACTAAACTTTTTTAAGGATGCACAGATTGATATGCATTTTTATTGAAGAAATCATCTCGATCTTTAATAAATATTCTATTTTTTTAGCAACAAGTTGCCCGGTACATAACAAAGATATCCGCAATCTCTATAAAAATTGTGTGTAGTAAGAACTGAAAAACATTACAATATTTCAGAACAATGATTATGTTTTGGATGCACATAAGACAAGAATTTTGATATTTACTGCTTCGTGAACGCAACGGCCAATTGCGTGCAAGCTGAGTTGCACACATTCTGTAACTTTACCATGATGTAACGAGAAAAATGCCAAATATAGTACCGCTCTTCTCCTATTTCACAGCCACTTTCTCCCACTGAACAACCTCTAATGGAATACTTTGTCCTCATATTGACAGCAAATTTTCACCGTGTGGATTAAAAGAAAGTGTGATCTCTAGTTGTACATTAGCTCTATGCTTTCAATGCTCTGGTAATGGTGTTACAATAAAAGTTTCAGGTAAACTGAAGCTCCTTCACAGATGAAATGAAGTAAAGTTGCAACTGGTAATAACATTGGCAAGCCCATGACAAGCCTCACACAGGCTGAGCTTCTGGCATCACTTGTAGAATGCAAAAAAGGCTTAATTCCATCTGATTCTCCTTGAGCTTTTTCTAGTTTCCTTGGGTTCAGTGAGCAGAACGTACAGCAAGCGAAACACGTTTATTCTTTTGTTTACACAGCTTAGTATTGAACCTAGTACACTCTTTATATAGTGTCATGAAGCGCTGCCTTCCACATGCAGCAAAACCAGTGATTGGGACATCTGAATTTGCTGGCAGTGTTTTCGTTTAAGTCTTGATGAAAATTATTTTCTCTAGGTTCCTGGGCAGTGACAACCAGGACGAGTACTTCACCCGGACACAGCGCATTCGCATAGTGCACGCCATACTGCAAACGGCGGCGTACGGGAAGCGGCGCCGGGCCCAGATCGGCATCGACAGGCTAACTGAGGAAGGGGCCTACGCTGCTGCTTTCCCTCTGCACGATGTAGGTACACCTTCTGCTTTTTTAATTCTTTTCTTATATCCCTATCTTATTATGCATAACTTATAGAATTTACTGGTGAACAAAGCTCTTGCTCTGTGTGACACACGTCTTAATATGCAATCTTCTAGATACAATATAATCTTCGGAAATGGGTTTTCGTAAAATGAGCTGAACGGGCACGGCACTTTCAGAAATTAACTGTCCTTTCAAAAACATGTTAGACACATATATATTAATGCCTAGATAAATCTGGTATAAGCTTTCTATGTGCTCTCTCGCTTTCTTTTTGTCTCAGAATTTTTGATACATTTTTTTAATTAAAAAGAAACATTAAGGAGGGATTTTTTTTAATACCAGTTCACGAACATACAAACCTTTAAGATTTCAGAGTTCAGTTGTTGAGAGTACATAAAATTTTGAATTTTATGTTTAAAACAGTGTAGAGCTCACAGTACACTGGCAGGTAAATCTAGGAAGCAAAACTTTACATGAAACTACATTCAATAGGTGTCAAAACTTTTGCTGTGACGATAAAGTTGCTACCGCACAAAAAAAATATGGACAATTCGGAAAGTTCCAAACGTTCTATACGTGTCAAATATTCCAAAATGTTCACCAATTTTCAACAAAACCTGTCAAACGTGGAAATTTTTTTGATGTAAACTTACATTCATACTTTGAAGCGCTTTTTAAGCGTTGAAAAGGCAAGTTGTAAGCTACGTAGAAATATTTCGGGGCAGTATTGGTTACAAAAATATCATTTAGATTTAGACTTAAAAAAATTCCTTTAATTTTTATCGTATATTTGGGGAATAGGCTTTTGCTACTTAAAAATAAATATTTTTAATGAAAGTCATATTTTTCTCAAGTTCAGAAGAAATCTAAGCAGTCAGAAATGTTAAAAATGCTTGCAATACTCCCAAATATTTTGTTGTAACTAATCCTGTCTGGTTAGCCATTGAACTAAACCAGACCTATGAGACCATAATCTATCACAAATATCGATGCGTTTCGTGGAAAGTTCTTTCAATCTCACTTTAAGACAGCGATAATCCAAGTTGGGAAGATAAGGAAACATTTTACTTTTTCCGAAAAAAAACAAAAATGTGAAGAAGCACCCTCAGCCAATGATTCTTTACGTCTAAATTATAGTTCGTTAAAAGAATAATTATAGTTTGATAAAATCGAAATCAGGATGGCAAATTTTGACAGTAGTTCCCCTAGCAGCATAATCTCATCGGCCGATGATCGGCCATTCATCGAAACCCGATGAAATTCTCATCGGCCGGTGATCGGATTTCGATGAGTTTTCATCGGGAATTGCTCCAATATGTCTCATCGGCCAATCAGAATCCGAGCAGCAAAATCCGATGAGTTTACGATGAGATTTGGAGCAATTTACGAGCAGTGCAGTCCCGTGCCGATGAATTTAGGATCAATTTTGGATGAAAATACGATGAGAGTTGGATCAATATACGAGCAGTGTAGTTCCGTGGCGATAAATTTTGGATCAAAATACGATGAGAGTTGGATCAATTTAAAGAAAAAAGAGAAAAAAAGAAAAAAGAGCGCAGTTTAGTTCCGTGGCAGTGAATTTTGGAACCTCTTTTTTATTTGCCAACTCCAGCATCGAACCCGAGTTATCGGCGCGGAAAGCCAACGCTCTACCACCACGCTACCAAGTCTACGAATAATGAGACCAACACTGCATATTTAACAAAAATTTGAGATTGGGAAAATTTTCATCAGAAAATTTGATCTTTACTACCTCTTTCCGATGAAATCTGTAGCTTGGCATATTTTCATCGGGAAATTTGATTGGAAGTATATAGTTTTCCAATAACACATAGCTCGGTTAATTTTCATCGGGAAATTTGATCGGAAGGATATCGTTTTTCGATGGAATATAGCTCATCTTATTTTCATCGGGAAAGTTGATCCGAAAGATATCGCTTTCCGATGAAAAGTAGCTCATCGAAAACCATGCTCGGATACTGATCGGAACGATATCGTCGTGCGTTACGGGATCAGTTTACGAGGAGTTAGTTGATCGGCCGAGTAAAATCCGATGAGTTGATGCTACTTGGATCTATAATAATAAACATGAAGTGATTTTCTTTACTAGCCATGGCCCTTTTCTTTCGTACCTTAAAAGATTCCATCTAAGATACTAATCTTTGCAGATGTAAATCAACTGGAAATCCTCTACATTATATACAGCATTGTATTCATACTTCGTCATTACATCGTCGTTCTTCAGACAATTGGACTCGAGACTTAAAAAACTATTATTCGTTTCCTGCACCAAAGAAGAGAATTACTGCTTTTATTTCTTTACTAATTGACCACGAGCATTTTCTTTTTAGATAATATACATATTTTTTTAATAATATTAACTGCACCGTTTTCTACTTTTATTATTTAGTTGCTGATATACTTTTTTTTTTGAATTTTTTTTCATTTATTTTTTTCAATTATTTGTTATTATTTTTATATTTTATTTATGTATTCCTTTATTTATTTTCATAATTTTTTATTCATTTATTAATTTATGCTTTTTTCTCTCCTTTTATTATTTATTTATTTATTTATTTATATATATTTTTTATTACCTGCATGTAACTATTTTACTTATATATAGATATAGATATATATATGTATTTGTTATTAGCCAATTTTTTTTTCTGTATATACCAAAATTGAATGTTTACCCGTGTGAATTATTTTGTAAATTTTCACCTACGACATCCCGTAATTTGTCAAATTTAACATTGTTGAAGGAATGGCGTATTTAGAAAAAAAAAAGTAGATCTAAAAGTTATAAAAGAGTGTTAAAGCATTTCAATTTTTTTTTCCTTACGTATGATTAGCATCCTTGTTAGTATGGCATCAGTCGTACTGAATGGTAGTTATCACTTTTTACTATAATTTCCTTATTTATTGTTTTAGAAAAGACGACTGAAATGTAAAATACGACTTTGGCTAATTTAAAAAAAAATATTTAAAATACGTTTAAACTTTATAACATTCCTGTAGAAACTTCAGTTTCACTATTATATGCTTTCGAACATTGTTCTTTTGAAAATTGATAAGGTACCATTCAATGCAACAATACTGCCTTAATAAAAATTACATTAATTAAAATAATAGCCAAACACAAAATGATAAATCAACTAAACAGCCAGTCGATGCTCTTATATTTTAAATTTGTTTTATTGCATTTATTTTATGTTACTTTTTATTTTACTTAAAAGACTATAATATGCTTTGCATCTCTTGGCGAGCTGTAATATGTATAGAAAAAGACGTTTCAAAAGGGAATTCAGCCGTCTTATATGGAGAATGTACTTGTTATTCAGTCGCCATGGTTTTACATATTTCATGTTAAAAACATTTTCTCTGCCGAAGGGTGTTGTTTATTGATTTCCAGAATCCAAAAACTCTTCAACATAAAAGCAGAAAAATTTTAAATACGAAAGTTTTTGCATGAATTCCATGAAATGCTTTTGAGTGATAAGCAGAATTCCTTTTAAAAAAATCCTTTTGTTGGTGGAGGAGCCGGGTTAAGTAAGAAACATCACAGCAGGAAGGAACAATGGAGCAAATAGAATTTACAGAACAGAAGTTTTTTTTTTTTTTTTTTTGAAATATTTTGTTTATCACCTTCGTATAATTGATGTTCATTTCAAAGTTCTTCATCTTGAAAGAGTTTGTTAAAAGAAGGGGCTAGCTCCACATTTCAAAATCTTATAGGAATCACACACACCAAAAAAGATTTTTAAAAATTAATTTTTGAAGATTTTGTCTTCATGTTTAATATGCTAGAATGTGTATCTATGAAACTCGTTTCAACTCTCTTTCAATAATTTTTTTTTTTTTTTTTTGTGTGTGTGTGTGTGTAATTAATTGTTATGTAAGTGAAACTCTCATGCTCTTGTCCCAGATTCATTTAATAATACAGGGTCATTCCATAGAAATGTCAACCTCAGCCAAAGAAAAAAAAATACCGAAGTGAAAAAGTGAAAATAAATAACTAAATGAAAATCATACAACATAAAAAGTTTTAAAAAAATGAAAAAGTATAGTAATTATTACTGTGATTAGCTATAATAAATAGTTTGTAATGTGTCTACTGCTTGTTATTCGATGGTTACGTTAATCACACGCGATCTTGAGTAAAAGTGACACTTAAGACTAAAATAAATTAAGATTTATAATATGTGTTTCATGTTTTTAAAGTCAACTTTACACATTTTTCAAATATCTCATTCAATCTTTAACACTTGCTTAACTTTGAGAAAATTTTGCCTCACAACATGAGCATTAATTTTCAGGGTTGCAAAAATGTTACGTTAGTCACACTGCTATTTTGGTTGAAAAAATACCAACGGTCAGTAATTTAGTTTTAAATTCTTCTAGCAGAAATGATACATACATACATTGTAAATCCACCGGCATAACTAAAAAATATTTTTTATCCTTTAAGTTACAAGTAAAAACAGTTACAAAATCAGCTCTGAATGTTACGTTAGTCACTATGAAATGACCCTACAGATGTATTTTGGATTTTTTTAAATAATCTAAATAATATTTGGTTCTACTAAGAAGACGATACGAGTCTTGTAATAAAAAAACATTTTAGTGTCAAAGTGATGCATTAAAATATTCAGGAATTGTACTGTTTTTCTCTCCTGAAATCTAGCCTGTTTTTTCCTTTAAAATATCATGGAACATTTCCTGGAGTTGTCTCGCTGTTGTGCAGAGTAAAAAATAATATTTCTCTCCATATAAAAAAACGAAATTAAGCTGTCCCCTTCTCCCACCGAGGTCTTTGCATATTCTGCCGTTTACCAATACTCTAGCATATGATCTATATTGTCTTAGCTGTTTAACACCGCAGCTGTATATCAAATATACATTTTTAGCATTTAATTCTGTTTTTTTAAAAACGAGATATGCCTCTCACAACAAAAAGAAAAAAAAAGTTTGTTCACATCGGACTCTTCAGTCAGAATTTACTACTGGTTATTAGTTTTTGAACTGTTCAAATTTGAACAAAAAATTGAAGGGCCAGGAAGAAAAAAGATAAAAGTCACTTTTTCGTCAGTTTTGAGATATTAGCACTATCTAGGGGCTATGAAGGAGTAATATCATCTGGTAGAACAACAAGGGGGAAAAAAGATGAGAATCGACCGAAATGTGCACGAAAACGCTATTAACAACATAAGGAGTTACGAGAAATCAAACTTTGTTCTTCGTTTTTCTCAAAATCGCTTTTTGGTTACTTTCATCTTTTTTCCCCCTGGCCCTTCAATTGATCAAATTAAAAAGTCAACTACGAAAATAAGGTGTCCTTGCCGAGATCTTTCTAGGGTAAAACAGTTTTTTGTATCGGACAGTTCATTTTAAAGTTATTAGAAGGGAACAGATAATTTGAATGGCTCAAAGTTGTACGAAACTTTGTTCAAATCGAAAGTTTAAACACATAAATATCTCTCACCTAGATCTTTCGAACAAAGAAACATTTGTTCACACAAATCGGACTGTTCGCTCAAAAGTTATTAGAGAAGACAATTTGTTTGAACGGTTCAAAATTGAGCGGAATATAGTTCAAATAAAAAGATCAAATGTGGAAGTGAGGTGTCCTCGCCGAAATGTTTTGAACAAAAATAAAGTTCGTTCAAATCGGACTGTTTATTCAAAAGTTATTCGGATGTGGTACCTACAGACAAACAGATGCACCTTTTCTCCATCTCAAAACCCTACTTTCCAATTTTTAGCTTTTTCGATATTTATTCGATTACTTTATGAATGTATTTATTTTTTATTTATTTATTTATTTTATTTTTATTTTATTTATTTATTTATTTATTTATTTTTGACTTAGCTATTTTTTGCGATGTATTTTCATACTTTTTTTTATCCTTCTTTTATTTTTACGGGAAAGTGCGCAAAAAAAAGAGAAGGTGAAACGAGTGTGAATATTTTTTAATGCTACATAATGTAGAGAAAAAGTAGAAGTTATTTAATTTTCTTACAAAATGCCTTAAGTGCCTCTGTGGCCCCTCTCTACTTTCCAGGTATAAGTTTATATTTACCATGCTATAAGGCTAACGACTAAATAATTAAATTAGCACTTAAATAGGGTCAAATCATGAAAAGTCAGAACCCCCCCCCCCCCCCCCATTATGTTCAACTAGTTATCGTTCGATTTATTGAACACAAAGCGAATAGAAGAGTTACACAGTCCTCTTTTGTTTCCTTACCCTTTAAAAGGTAAGTACTTGGATTGAATATTTGATATTCAACTATCCTTATAAACTTACTCATGATGCTTTAGTTTGCTCAACGTGCGTAAATAAAATTAATTTTATGAAGCAAATTAAGTAATACCAAAGCAAGAACATCTTAATTTTTCCTGAATATGACGATAATTCTAGTATATTGTTAATTTTTTTAAACTTGTCTTCATCCTCTTAACTAAAATATGCTTTGCCTCAGAACTCCTTGATCTGGCTGACCTATCCAATATTTAGGTTAAACGAGAGGTTTTGATTCAGCCTTATTTAAAGCACTTTAAAATACTGTCTGATTTTCTTAGGTCTAGATTTTCTTAGGATTTACCTTCCGCGTATTTACGCATGCGTCAGGTCTTCTCTGATCTTACCAAAATAGGGGTGATATGTGAGATAACACAATAAGGGGAAGAATAATAAGAAGCATTTTGAGCCATATCAAACAACGTAGAACGATGCTAATTTCAAATACACAGTTTAGTTGAATATGTCAAAAGGATAGCAAATACAAGTTTTAAATTGAAAACTTCAGAAAGTTTCCCACTCACAACCCATCGGCCCTTTTTTAAGTGGAAT
Source organism: Uloborus plumipes (assembly GCA_038373865.1). NCBI lineage: Eukaryota > Metazoa > Arthropoda > Arachnida > Araneae > Uloboridae > Uloborus > Uloborus plumipes. The sequence continues at coordinate 16,785 of JAXGGA010009778.1, forward strand.
GGTGCGGTTTTCATGGACAGACAGTACAATATTATAACTGGTTGTTACGTCGCAAAAAGTAACTCAGGAGAATTTGAGAAAAATGCCACTTCAGAGCAAATCTAGCAAGATAACTGGTTCTTAAATTTAATAATAATAGCTGATGGACTGAAATGGTCTAACACAGTGGTTCCCAATCTGGGGGGCATCTCCCCCAAAGGGGTGGTAAATTCTTAAGGGCCGATAGGGGGGTGATGAGTGTTTAGAGGAGAAAAGTAGTAATAAAAGTGTAGCGAAAAATATTGTAAATTTGTAAGAAACCGGTTGTTCAGAGTTTAGGCAATTATCACAAGTTAAGAAAGAAACAAATTAAAGTTCAAGAGATTCCTCCTTGCACCTCGGATGAACCTTAGAAATTATTTTGTCATTCACTGTCAATTTCATGAATTTTCAGCTTTTCAATTTATATTTTCCTTCAAATTTAGTTTCAACGACTTTAATTCCCCCAGATTCCAGTGTAGAAAAGATCATATAATTTCTTGAAAAATTTACTTCTGGTTTTTGAAAAGTACGTCGATGATCTTAGTTAAATGTTACCCTTAACATGCTTATCAGTTCGCTTTGTGAAAGACAAAAAAATTCAAGTCATTTTATTTATTTACTAGCTTGTTGCCCGGGTGCTAATTATAGCTCCGTTATAATTGATTTTAACTTATTTCATGCTAAAAGGAAATAGGTGAGCCTTAAATTGATAATTCCAATGTTAATCGTAATCTTTACTGAAAAATACTCTTATTTAAATGTGTGAAATTTTATAAATTTGCAAGGCTTATCTCTACTACTCTATCTATTCAAAATGGAAAGAAAATGGCCATTTTGTGACAAAAAATTTGAATTTTTAGCTTTTTGGATTTTTTAAAAATTTCAAAACCCTACTGTTTGAATTCTAGCTCATCAAGGAACCACTGTGCCAAGTTTGATGAAAATTCGACGAAAACTGGATTTGTATAAGAAACAAACATGCAAAGAAATACATATGTATATATATAAATACATACATACATTTTTATATGTATAGATTAATGTTTTAGTTTAAAACTGATATGTTATAATTGCTTTATTGCGTACAGTTTACTTCAAATTAAAGTTAGGTACTTATATTTTTAATAATACCGATGTTCACTTGCGCCAACTTATAGTTTTTTCGAGGAAGAAAGGGAGGGGGCGCGATAGGTGTCAACCATCGTCTTGAAGGAGGAGATGAGCTCAAAAAGGTTGGGAAACACTGGTCTAACATCAATCAAAATAGCTGAAGCTCAGCCACAAGTTTTCTTCAACGTGCTTTTTGTGCACATACTACTGCTCCCACGTGTACACTTTCGGAACTAAAATGTCGCATAAATCAAATGCCCTTATTTAGGATCCTTAATTTGCCAAATATACAAAACTCAGAGAAAAATTAACCCATTAATGCCTAGCGTCCCTTTTTAAGGACGGTCCAAAAGGTTTGTATGAATTTTCCAAAAATGAACATTTCAACCAAATAATTGTGTTCAATTATTACTTTGGTATTGTTTCCATTCAGTTTTAACAGATTGCAGCACATAACCGTTGTAAAGTGTTTTCTGTAGCCATTTTAAACCCTTCCCGGCTTTTCCCGAGCTGGACTCGGGCAAGCGAAATGTTCCATTCTGGCTCATCCCGAGTGTAGCTCGGGCACTGAAAATTAACACTGCACAACCAGTCTTTCCCGAATTTATTTAAATAGATATTTTTACACTTATTTTTAGGAAATGTTGCATGCGAATGATGCTATTATGTTTAAAAAGATATGTATGTGTGAAAACAAGCATAAAAAATTGACATTTTTTGATCCGTAATCCCGAAATAAAATGAGCCTGGAATTGGTTAATATGATCTTTATCAAGGATAACATAGCTCAATCTTAAGAACAAAAAGCTAAGTTTTTAAAATTATTAACAAAATCCCAGTTTATATTAATTGCTGCTTTTATTTCTTCTTATAAAATGTCTTTTTGAATATTGTATCGTAGGCAGAAAAAAAAATTGGTGAAAAAAGTATGTAACCCTCTGGTACCTAGCGTCCCTTTTTAAAGAAGATTTTTCTTTTTTTAATAAAATAATTATTTTTTAAATTATTTTTAATGTCCATTAAACACTTTTTTTTAACCAGAATACAAAATATCTGAAAAAAAGGGCATTAATGATTTAAAAGTAAGATTTTTGTTTCCCTTTTCTGTGCACTACAATCTTTTCTTGCTTGGAATTCACGACATTTACTGCTTGATACATTCTTAACATTTCCAAGTGAAAAATACTTTTTAAAATCCTTTTCCGAATCCAATTTCCTTTTATATCGTATTTTTATTCCAGACGTGAGAAATAGAACACTTGACGCGTCCAATACCGAAAGCGCTCTACGCCTTCCGGAAACGTTCCATTCAGATTTATGCTTGTTCCATTCTGACGAGCTCGAAATTTGATTTTTATTCGCGCTCGAAGTTGTATTCGATAATAAATAAAGAGAACTTTACATGCACGTGATATTCAATAATGCATTTCAGTTTCTTTTGCTGTGTTGGTTTTATTTATTTTAGAATAGTTACATTTTAAATCCTTTTTTCTTTTTAACCCCTTCAGACCTCATGTCCGGTATACCGGATAAAAGCTTTGCGCAGCTGTTAATCATTTAATAACTGATTAAATTATTTGATTTTTTTTTTTTTTTTTTTTGTAATTTACTAATGACATTCTGCATATTTCATCTGCAAAAATTTCTCGTTTTGTGATTCGCCGCATTCCAAAATATGGATTGGAAGATCGGATTTAACTCGTTTTTCCAACTATAGATTCTTGTCACAAAGGCGAATTTTTTTCTGATTTTTATTTATCACTTCAATTCTTATATTATGTTTTTCATTGTTTGGAGAATATTTAACGATCAATTGTGTCATATTTCATTTTTTTGCTGAAATATTAATTTCAAAATATATGTATGGAAAATTGGACAGGTTATAGTACTTTGTCTATTAAGTAAAAACTTTTTGGTTAACTATTTCATAATTCCGACTGAAAGGGTTAATTTTTCATGTTGTGCCTTATACCATTAAAAACATTGAAAGCAATAAAATTACCTCAATTGATTACTCATGATGTTTTTAATCTTATTTGTTTCTTTACTTAAAAGGTAGGACTTAAAACCAATTTACATCAACAATAGAAAAACTAGTTAAAAGCTGAGTTTTTCTTAACGCACATTGCATTGTACACGATAATAAAAGGAGAGAATTTATTTACACGAACGTGAAGCTCAAAAATGCGCGATCAAAAATGCATTTTAGCTTCTTTTGCTACGTTGATTTTTATTCATTTTAGAATAGATACATTTTAAGTCTGTTTTGCTTTTTAATTTTTAATGATATGCTTTATACAACTGAAATAGAAATACATAACATTGCCTCAATTGAGTAGTTATGATATTTTGAATGCATTTAATGTTTTGCATAATGGGCATTTCTTAAGACCCGTTTACATCAACGATGGAAAGGTCGGTTAAAAACTGGTTTCCATTGTAATATGCGTTTACCTTCTGAGAGGAAACTCGATTCAAAGTTATGAGACATGGCATTTTTGATTTCGTTTAACTTTCTCAAAAAATTTAGTGATTTGCATCAAAAGGTGATTCCAAAAGTACAGTTGGTCGAACAGAATGTTTCAACGACTTCCATTTCATTGAAAATGTATCAAGAGACTGAGACTTTTACTAAGCGACTGAGATTTTTACTAAGCGACTGAGACTTTTACTAAGCAACTGAGACTTTAACTAAGCAACTGAGACTTTAACTAAGCAACTGAGACTATTATATACACTGAGACTATCTTGAACTTTTGAAAAATCAAAATCTGGTTAAGAAATCAAAATACTTCACTCAATTCCAAAACTTTATTGGAAAAATCAAGAGTTTCAATGCCACTGCCTATTGGTGCATGTTTCATTTCATAGCAAAAAAATGAACTTTTGTTTTCACAGTATAGTACTAAAAGCCGAGATTCCATTTTAAAATTTTAAAATGCACAATAATAAACTGTTGTAAAACTAGCAATTATACAGTTTCTTACTGTAAAGTTAGAAATTTTAGTTTATTGCAGTAAAATTTAGCTGTATTATGCTGTAAAAGCAACAGTATATACTGGCAACAGATATTTCAGCTTAAAACTGTAAAAGCAACAGTATATACTGGCAACAGATATTTCAGCTTAAAACTGTAAAAGCAACAGTATATACTGGCAACAGATATTTCAGCTTAAAACTGTAAAATCAACGGTATTAAACTGTAAAATTAGCAATTTTACAGTTTAGTACTGTAAAAGTAGCAATTTTACAGATTATTAATATAAAATTAGTATTTTTTTTACAGTTTATTACTATAAAATGAGCTATATTATACTGTAAAAACAACATTCATCTTTCAGTGTCGTATCTTATGTAAATTAACTTACATTGCTGTTTAAGGGACTTTATTCCTACTTATGTAATTTCCTTTTTATGTTCCAGGGACCCTACCAGCTGCCCGACAGGCCCGTAGCTCCCGAGAATTTGAACAAACGCCAGATTCTGTACAACTACTGGGCTCGGTGGGGAAAGTGGTACAAATATCAACCACTGGACCACATTCGGGAGTATTTTGGAGAGAAGATCGGAATCTATTTCGCTTGGTTGGGTAAGCCCAATGTCTGAATTTTTATCTCGTACTTCCGACTTGAAATGGGACATTTCACCGACGAAATCAGCATGAAGCTTACTCATTAAGTTCTGTGTTTTATTATATCTACGGTATTCTTGCAGCGGACAGAGTGGTGTAGTGGAAAAGACGCTGGCCTCTCACGCGCAAAGGCGCGGTATCAAACCCGACTCCAGTCGGTGGACTTTCCTGATGCGGAAAATCGACGACGTCTATGTCGTATGATTATGCGGGATGTAAAAGATCCCTTGAGTACTTGTTTGAAAAAAAGTATCTTTTGGCAAAATTAAATTCCTAGTGCAGTTTTGCATCAAATAGAGCCCAGGTGCTTCCACCTACTGGGGAAACGGGGCGTAGAAATTCTCGCGGCAATGGCACCGATGGTGGTGCCACGTGAAAGAGTGGGTGCCGGTCTCGGGGAATGCACTTGGTCTGCAAATGGCAAGAAGCTAGAATCGAAGCCTCATTTGAAACAAACAAACGATATTCTTGCATATTCTGCAACTACTTTCGCATGTGATCCTCTATTGAATGGAGAAAATCAAAACGATTAATTTTACTTATCATTTATTTATTTTTATATTTGTTTATTTTGAGCTATTTATGATGTAGTTATCAGCACTTCTTTTTTACTCGGGTTTGATGAGATGAAAAGAGGAAAAAGGAATGAAGAATTTCCCTAGTATTCTATACACGGCGTTTAAAATTTTGATTACAATGAAAAGTGATTGATATGAAATTCAAACAAAATTTACTCCTCTAATGTGCATTTAATTAACGTCTTAACTAAATCTTAAAGCATTAGCCACATTCAACAGAAGCTCTAATTTACCTGCACCTTCAAAATTCAGACACAGTATGTCAAGGGAAGAGTTTTCGTATGACTACAGTTTGATGAAAAAATTCGAAAAATTGAAATCATTTTTCATCATTCGAAATCAAGAAGAGTTCGAGCTATTCTCTTACAGGAAAACGCTGAAATACGTCCTTTTTAGTACTAATCATTATTTTTTTATTCTTAGCTAATAAAATTTTGCTCTAAAATATTAGTCAACCAACAAAGTTCATGCGGTTTTTATTTATTGTTTACTTCTCTGGATTATATTGAGTAAACAGAATGAAGTGGTCGGGGTATCTGTATAAAAATTAAAGCTTATTTAATGCAGTATTCAATTTCAATTTCAATTTATTTCAATCAAGGCAATACAAACCATAAACAAAAAATAGACATAACATAAGACGAATACAACAATAAATAGAGCACAAATACAAAAAAAAACAAAACAAAAGTCAAGTGTATACATCATAAACCAAAAAGCCCTGATTAAGTAAAGGGAGTAAAGGCTGTAAAAAAAACAGCCTGACGAGCTCCCATCACTCAAAAGGGACAACATTTAGGGCAAATTAATGAATAGGGAAAAAAAAAGTACTCGTCTGAATTCAAAAGAACATATATACAGAAAGTAAAAACAATAGAGAAAAAAAATATACAGATATATATAAAAAAACAATATAAACAAAGAAAAGAAAAACTTAAATTCAGAGCTAACGCAAGACATTGAGGATAAATTAGTGTTCACAAATTAGTTTAAGTATAAGTTTAAGTGGAGCTAAGTATAATATTTTTTAACCGTTTTTTAAATAAATTTCTACTGTTTATGCATTTTAGGCTGTTTGGTAGAGAATTCCAGAATCTCGGTCCATAGGAATTAATGCCATTGAATAATAAATTTGTTTTTGCAAAAATTGGTAAAAGATCATCACGATGCTTAGTATGGTAATTATGAACCATTTCTCGCATTTCCACTATTTCCAAATTAAACCCATTATGGACTGAATCATACATAAAAAGACCAACATTATAATTATAAATTTGTTCAGCGTTCATTAAAAAACTTCTATTTATGTTACCAAATCTATTAGTCCTATTAACAATTCTTTGAAATCTATTTATTAAAACATTAATTCTGTTTAAATTATTTTTAGTTGTTTGACCCCAGGTAAGTATACCATAATTAATAACTGAGTAGATCATAGAAAAGTATAGGATGAACAAAACATTTACAGGAACTAAATTTGACACAAAGTTCATTAAACCTAAACTACGAGAAATCTTTTTTGAAACAAAATCAATGTGATTATCCCAGCGTAAATTATTTTGCAAATTAATCCCCAAAAAATTAATATTCTCTACATGTTGATAAGTTTTTCCAATCAACCTTAGTTCAAAATTGTCAATTTTCTTATTTTTCCAATGAAAGATAGTGAAATTAGTTTTGTCGTAGTTAACATACAATTTATTGGCATTAAACCATAACATAACTTTCTCTAATAAAACCTGACTTTTAGTTTTCAAGGAAACTACATCCTTTTCACCAACAAAAACAGATGTGTCATCAGCATAAGACAAAATTAAAGAATCTTTAGATAATAAGAAGATGTCATTTAAAAAGATAATGAATAACAGTGGACCCAATATTGAACCCTGAGGAACACCATACTTAACTGACAGCATTCTTGAGCATGAATTTCCTATGGAAACATACTGTTTTCTATTACTTAAATAACTACAAAGCAGATCAAAAGGTCCACCTCTTATACCATAAAATTTTAATTTGTGTAGTAATATATTATGGTCAATAACATCAAAAGCCTTAGTAAGATCAAGAAAAAAACCAAGTACAATATTTCTTTTGACATCAATTTCTTTCTGAATGTAATCAATTGCTCGAATTATAGCTACTTCAGTTGATTTATTTTTAGTAAAACCATATTGGTTATTTAAAAGTAAATTATTAGTGCAAAAATAGTTCCAAATCCTAGAATAAATTAACTTCTCAAGAATTTTAGCAAAGATGCAAGCAATAGAAATAGGTCTATAATTTTTAACATCATTGGGTTACCTTTTTTTTTTGAAAACAGGAATAACCTTACAGACTTTCAAATTATTCGGTATTATAAACTCAGAAAAAACACAATTAAATAACATTGTAAGTACAGGCGAAATTTCATTTTTAATATATTTTATTACTCTGGGTGTATTCCATCATGCCCAGCTCCCTTAGAAATATTCAAATTATCAATTATCGTAGTAAGCTCAGCAGATGAAATTTCACCTAAATAAAAAGAATAAGGAACAGATCCAAATTTCTCTAAATACCCATAGAATGAGTTTTCATTAGAAGCACTGATATCATTGGTATTGATTAAATTATCAGTTATATTCAAAAAGTAATTATTTAAAATCTCTGCCTTATCAGCATCATTCACAACAGTTACATCATCATATTTTAAATCACTTATACCAGTAATATCGCATTGAACAGCACCTTTAACATTGACATCAATTTTCTTTAAATTATTCCAAATAGTTTTAGTTGACTTATCCACGGAAAATAGATTGCAATAAAATTGTTTCTTAACTCTCTTAATTTCCTTATTTACCCCATTTCTATAAGTCTTATAAATTATTAAATCTTCAATTTTTCTAGTGTGAATAAATTTCTGATAGAGTTTATTCCTAAACTTAATCTTTCTCAATAAGTCAATATTCATCCAACACTTCCTCATTTTGTTCTTCTTTTGAAGGCAGTATAAGGGGAGAAAATATTGTAAAAATCGGAAAAAGTTTTCAAAAAGGCATTGTAATTATCTTCAATATTACTAAAAATTAAGATATCCATCCAATTTATAGTAGATATGTAAATTCTGAAATTTTCAAGGGAATGTTGATTATAAAGCCTGGTCATAGGATAAGTACAGCCATAACGTTCATTAAATGTTTTATGATCGTTAAAAATTAATTCCTCATTAAGTTTAACAAAAACAGGAAAATGGTCAGAAATATCAGAAATAATTATACCAGCAAAAGCTTCATTGTTCTGGTAAGCTGAACCAGGATTATTATATCTTATAACATCAATATTGCTCAAATTTTCATGGTTAAAATCATACAAATTCTCATACAAGTTTGTAGCGATAATATCAATTAAAGTGGAGGTGTTATGAGTTACGCGTGTAGGCTTATCAATGAAGTTGGTGCAGCCATGAGATCTGAATAAGTCTTGAATCATATTACACTGAAGTGACAAAAGTCATGGGATACCTCTTAATATCGTGTCGGCCCTCCTTTTGCCCGGCGAAGTGCAACAACTCGACGTGGCATGGACTCAACAAGTCGTTGGAAGTCTTCTGCAGGAATATTGAGCCATGCTGTCTCGATAGACGTACATAATTGTGAAAGCGTTGATGGAGCAGGATTTTGGGCACGAACAGACCTCTCGATGGTGTCCCATAAATGCTCAATGGGATTCATGTCGGGCGATCTAGGTGGCCAAATCATTCGTTGGAATTGTCCAGAATTTTCTTCAAACCAATTGCGAACAGTTGTGACCCGGTGACATGGCGCATTGTCATCCATAAAAATTCCATCGTTGTTTGGGTACATGAAGTCCATGAATGGCTGCAAGTGATCTCCAAGTAGCTGCACATAAGCATTTCCAGTCAATGTTCGGTCCAGTCGCACTAGAGGACCAAGTCCATGCCATGAAAAAACAGCCCACACCATTACGGAGCCACCACCAGCTTGAACAGTGCCTTGCTGACAGTTTGGGTCCATGGCTTCGTGGGGTCTGCGCCACACTCGAACCCTACCATCGGCTCTTACCAGCTGAAATCGTGACTCATCGGACCAGGCCACGGTTTTCCATTCATCTAGGGACCAACCGATATGCTCACGTGCCCACGAGAGTCACTGCAAGCGATGTCGTTCTGTCAGTAAAGGCACTCGAGTCGGTCTTCTGCTGGAATAGCCCAAGAAATCCAAATTTCTCCGCACAGTTCTAGCAGACACGTCCATTGTACGTCCCACATTGATTTCTACGGTGATTTGACGCAGTGTTGCTTGTCTGTTAGAATTTACGACTCTTTGCAGACGTCGCCGGTCTCGATCTTTAAGTGCAGGCGGTCGACCACTGCGCTGTCCATGGTGGGATGTTATGCCTGAAATTTCATACTCTCGGCACACTCTTGACACAGTGGATCTGGGAATGTTGAATTCTCTAACGATTTCCGAAATGGCATGACCCATGCGTCTAGCTCCAACTAACATTCCGCGTTCAAAGTCTGTTAATTCACGTCGTGCGGTCATCATCACGTTAAAACCTCTTCACATGAATAACTTGAACAGAAATGAAAGCTCTGTAAAAGCACTGCGCATTTATACCTGTTCTATGCGATGCTACTGCCATCTGAAAATTTGCATATTGCTATCCCATGACTTTTGTCACTTCAGTGTAACTTGGTCATTTTTATCTAAGAAAGCAATATTAAAGTCTCCAAATAAGCAAATTTGCTTTTTAACAACTTTAGAGTAGTCACATAGTGAATCAAGAACAGAAAAAAAGGCAGTAAAGTCACCTTTAGGTGGTTTATATATAGTTGAAAATACAACATTATCAGATTCAACTGAGACAATCTCACAAAAATCAGTTATAAAAGTAAATTTGGTACAGGAATGAACATTTTTAAAATCATGCTTTACAAAAAGAGCTACTCCACCACCAATTTTATTAATTCTATTGATATAGTGACAATTAAATCCAGGAAAATAGGTAAATCCATCCAAAATTCCCCATGTCTCAGTTATTCCAATCAGTAAGATATCTTCAATATTGTTAATTAAACTGTTTAATTCATCAACTTTAGATGCAATACTTCTTACATTAATATGTAGAATAGTGCAATATTTATTCTCATTTTGTGTATTAGTATTGGGATTTACGACTTGAGTGTTCAAACTTTCAATTGTAAAATACGCAGAGCTCATAAATAAAAGCACAATTTACAATACGGGTAGAAATAAGGTCAAGGAAAAATATATTAGAGTATTATTTAGAGTATTTGATTAGTTTGATTACTTTGAATTTAAGTGAAAAATCTGTAGTTGAGTATGGCCGTGTCAAACGCAATAATTCGTGTTTGTTTACTTTATGAGTTCAAACTTGGTACCAAAGCTGCAGAAGCTTGTCGTAAGATATGCACTGCTTTTGGGGAAGGTACTGTAGCTGAACGGACGGGTCAGAAGTGATTCAAGAAATTTGCCTCGGGGGATGAAAATCTGGAAGATAAACCTCGCTCCGGGAGACCATCAACGGTCAACAACGACGAGATCAAGCTGGCAATCGAGCAGGATTCAAGTCAGACATGTCAAGGACTTGCCTTAAGATTCAATGTGAGTGATGAAACTATTCGTAAACATTTGCACCAGCTTGGGAAACGATGGAAGCTAAGCAAATGGGTACCACATGAATTGAGTGAAACGAACACACACAGCAAAAATCACTCAAGAAACTCTGGCACGATTACAGTGGGAAGTTCTACTCCACCCTCCGTACTCACCAGACCTAGCCCCAAGTGACTACCATCTGTTTTTGGCAATGGACAACCATATGTGCAATCGGCGGTTTCAAAATAGAGAGGATTTGGAAAACGAGGTGAAAAACTTTTTTAACTCTCAAAACCCAACTTTTTATAAAAACGGGATATATGGTCTTCTGTCTAGGTGGGAAAAGGTAATACTTGCTGATGGTGATTATTTTTCTGAATAAATTTAATTTATACCCATTTTTTTGTGTTTTATTTATTAACATTCAAAACCGCACGAACTTTGTTGGTTGCCTGGTAACTCGCTTTCTTTTCTTTATTGAAGGGCTTGGTAGAGGAAGGGGTTATGTGACAAAACAGAAATTGCGAGTAACTAAAGTCCCAAGTTTTAGTGTTGCAGTTGTTTCACCTTTTTTGTTATCTGGTTTTGTCGTTAGTGTGCGTATGAAATTGGTCTAATGACTTCTACCTTTTGATGTACTAAGTTTTATTTGCTTACCTGAAACCATTGCTTACCATTGACCAGAGCTTTTTTTTTTTTTTTTTTAATGTAACATAGCATCTTCATCCTCCAAGCCCTTCAATTATTCTTTCTTTCCTTTTCCAGGATTCTACACTGGATGGCTGTTGCCTGCCGCAGTAGTCGGTCTAGCTGTCTTCCTGTACGGTGTCTTGACCATGCACAATGATACCCCCTCGTAAGTGCTATATTACATTTTACTTTGTTTTCGAGTCGGGTGTAGTTTCACTTATCCATTTTCAGTGAGTGAGTTGTGATCAATATTCAGGCTGTGGAGGCTGGAAAAAATGTGAGAGTCCTACTTCTGAAATTTCAAAGCTTCCGACTCCGACCCCCTTACTCAAAAATATGTCCGATTCAACTGCATAACTCCAACTTCACAGCCCTGGTTTCGATACGTACAAGGGCGGTTCAATAAAGAGTGATTACAAATTAATAAAACATAATTATGCGAACTAATCCCCCGAACGTTGATTCCATTTCCCAAAAACAAACCTCATTACATGCATTTATCAGACTTTTTTAAAATATGTTAAAAGATATCCTGGAAACCATTTTTGGCCACATTTGGGGACATGCCATCCAACTCGTACGCCGCAGATGCATGCCAAGATCATGTTACTGACGCCATGACCTTTGAATTTCAGGGATTCAATCTTTACTTCTCCCACTACACGTAAATTATTCGTTTGTTATGCCTTTGTGGTTTATCCACCTGAAAAAAAGTTGCGATCAGTCTCCATTGAATATCCCTCGTATGTCAAATTTTGCATCAAGATACTTTTCTAATCGCCAGACGACGTGAAAAAGTCATATTGAATTTCAAAGAAAGAACTATGTCAAAAACTTCTCACTTTACTCAAAAATGTTACACAGGTTCCGCAGAAAACATACACATTAAATTATCTTTTAGGTATTGGATTTGATTTTTGATTTGAAAATTTTTTCCCTGTTATCTATCTGTTTAGATGTTATTAGGCGTGTTCATCATACGACAGTCCGTGGACAGCCCAATAGTCAGCACCTCGGGCTCGGAATCAAAATAATCTGGATTCGAGGTCCGTCTCCAGAAAAATACTTTCCAACTGCGAGGTACCCGTTAAATCGGTTTGTCCGAAGCTCTAGGGTTAGTCCTTAGTAGTTATCTTGGATACAGACTCCTAGAGACTTTCATTTCTCTACAGCTTAATTGTGAAGATAAAGATAGATTGGTGCTACTTCCTATGGGTGGTAGCAAAAATTTCCAGGTTTGTTCAAATAGTCCGGATTGTTTGTCCTCGATGTTCACTAGGAGGATGTCGATGTTGATCGTATCGGCACAAATTGAACTCATTGATGAGGATGTCAGTTTGAGTTATGAACTCAAAAACTTCTCTGTGATTTTTGGCAATAAAAATCTCATACGGCCATGTTCCTCATACAGGACATATAAGTTTTGCCTCATGCTGCTGACATGCACTTTAGTTTTATCAAGGCTTCACTAGATAGCGTTTTATACGGTCTGTATCATTACTCAAAACATCAATGGTGAAGATTTGCCCGCTAGAGAGCGCTGAACAAGGACCACCCAAATGTTTGTTTACATTTATTAGCATATTGTTTCTGCTGTAAAAAGCGATGTTTATCCTATCTTTAAGGGTTAAAAAATATTGATATAGTTAACTGAAGTGGAGTACAGAGTGAATTGATGCCGAAGGCCTTATTAGTACTGCTTTTTAGGGGAAATAAATTTCCTTTTCAGGTAAAGATATACAACCAAACGTTTTATACGACCAACTGTATACTGTATCATGGCGAACTGTAGACTGAATTTTAAAAAGTTCTATGGCAACCCGTTGGTAGTATTGGCTCACTTAGCGAATAGATTCGTCATTTATCGCTCTGCGGTGTCAGTGTCGTTTCATAGTTAATTAATAATTAGAATCAATTAAAATGAAAAATAATTCGCTAACTAATTAAAATAAGCCGCTAAAATGCAGAATAAACCAACAAATAAAACAAGCTTTTCAATGACGTTAAAATATACTAAAATAGAATTGAATGCGAAATTGTAAAATTGTCGCCAAGAAATTGACTTTTAATTTTGTCTTTTATTTATCTGATTTGTATATAAAATTAGTTACCATAAAATTCGATAGATGTCGCTGGACAATGACCACCGTTTTTATCCCAAGGATTTTGATCAAATGAAACAGCCTGTATAAAACGCTATCTAGTGAAACCTTGGTTTTATAATTCGAGAAGTATTTCTGTTTTTTTTTTCTTGTCAGTAAAAAAGAATCAGATTATTGAAACAAAATAAATTGTTTTAAGAAAATTAGACTTCGCCCAGAAGGTATACGAAAATCCAGACATTCTGTTCTATATAAGAAGTTCTCAAGCACTGAAATTAATTACAACAAACAGTATTGAAACTGGTCACTATAAGAGCAGTTAGTAGAACTGAGGAAAAGTCAAATATCTCCAACAAACCCCAGTGAGATGTTACTGGAACTCAACAAGAATTAGGATTAAAAGTGCGATTAAAAACGTTTCTGATCAGAAAATGCAGTATACATATGCAATTATTTGACAATGTGCACAAGTATTTTTAATTTTGAAGCAATTTTACTGATGTAACTCAAATCATAAACACAAGTTATGCATTTTATTAATGAGGTCTAAGAATCAACCACAATATACTCCGCTACATGCATGTAACATATAAGCATTTTTAAAATTCTACTGTCACAAAATCATCGGAAAATTCTATTATTAAGAAATGCTGTAAAATCTTACTGACGATACTTCCTTCTACAGGAATGAGGTTTGCGAAAGCGGCAAGACGTTCCTGATGTGCCCCCGCTGCGAAGAGAACTACGGTTGCGTCTATTGGCATTTGAGTGACATTTGCATGTTCAGCAAGCTCTCCTACCTGTTCGATCACCCGGGCACTGTCTTCTACGCTGTCTTCGTTTCCTTCTGGGGTGAGTGCTAAATTCCATTTGAAAGTTCCTAGTACATGATTTGACTTCGTATAAATTCCTGCAGTTTAATAAAAAAAAATTACCTGCTCGTACTTGCTAGAGAAGCATGCCCTACATATTTGGAGCAGAGCAAAATTAAGCACTATAATTGGGTATCTCAACCCAGTCCATGGTTGAATTTTATACTGAAGTGAAAGTGTCCATGGTTACCATTAAGAATGATGCATGATGACCAGGGGTACATCTATAGGTGTTTCAGATCAACCCATAAAGCTGCAGAGATTTATTTTGGAGGCTTTAATAATGAAACTAAAAATATTACATCATTCATATAGCTCAAGTAACCATAAGTTTCCTGGCGGAACTTCTTCAAGATAATTTTTGGAATAAATTGCATTATTGCTAAATCATGTAATCTTGAATGCTAAAAAGACTTGATTGCAAAACTCATCAAATGTTAATTAAATAATTGAAAATAAGTTCAGTGGATTTTGCAATTAATCTTTTTTTTTTTTTTTTACTTTTAAAGTTGCTTTCTCTTTCAAATTGTTTCGGGCTCCCTTTAAGTTCTTATTTTTGTTACTCATTTTTTGGTTCGTAATTTTTAAGGAAATATTGTTTGCTTCTTAATCTATTTTTCCAGAAAAGGTTTTAGTACCTAAACAGTCTTTAACTTTGAAGGAAAAGTTTTTAATATTTAAAAGGCCTGAAATAAACGATTTCAGAGTTGTAAAGTGTCTTACTTTTAGGTGAAAACATTTAATGTTTCAAAACCCTACTACTTCGCATATAGAAAGGAAGTTAAGTTTGCAGTGTAATTATAGGATTTTAAAAAATCTTCACTCATGGTTCCTTCAATTGAGACCCTTGATAAACGCTCAATTGACATTTCACTGCGCAAAAACCAAAAGATTACGATGTTTGTTTTCGATGCAACTACTTCAGTGTTTACAGAATAATTTATTTTTATATAGTACTGATACAATTCCGTGATATTCTATCTCAACGATTATTTCTCTTTTCAGCGGTTTCCTTTTTAGAATATTGGAAGAGAAAAAGCGCGAGTCTTGCTCACCACTGGGACTGCATGGATTTTGAAGAAGAAGAGGTAAATATTTCGATCAGCTTAAACAAAGTGTGTAGCAGGTTGAAGGGATAGACTAAGCTCATTTGGGAGTCACGCTTTCTACGCATCTATCACTCTTTCTCTCTGTCTCTCCCATTTTTTCTTTCACAACATAGAAATAAATTTTAGGATCAGCTAATTGTTAATAAGTTCTATGAAAAGTTCATGTAAAAAGTTTCTAAAAGAAGATTTGAAATCCATCGTTTTTATTACTGCCTAAAAACTCGGTTCTTTTTTCCAGTTCTGAACAAAGTATCTATACATATGGACAAAAGTAAGAAAAAAAACTCTCATAGTGCAGACTAACTATTGCTGTAAAGTGCTTCTATCTTGTACATAACCAAGCACAAACACCTTCCATTTGTGACAGTTTATTAATTCCTCGCTGAAAATAACGAGTTCATAACTTTTCGTGACGTATTATTTTTCATCCAGGGCAATAATATTTGTGCCCCATAGGTGTTTACTTATAATGTTCCATGCAGTTCAAGCACGAAACGTGTGTGTGTGTGCGTGCCGTAAAGTATTCTCTTCTTTTTAATTAGCCTTCAAATTTAGTTTTTTTTTACGACCTTTCTATAATGTTATAAACTAAATCCTACTCTCTCTGTTTTCTTTTATATAGAAGAATGATTGTGTAAAAACCGCCTTGATTGCTTGGTTGCTAACAAGTGTTTTTTTCTGCCAGGAACGACCCCGACCTGAGTTTGCTGCCAAGGCGCCCTGCGTGGAAAGGAACCCAATCACTGGTATCAAGGAGCCTTCCTTCCCTAACACGGTCAGGTACAAAAGAATAGCTGTAGGATCCGGAGCCATCCTCGCCATGGTAAAGACAACGTGAATGACATATGAAAATTTGATATGAATGATCTCTGTTCACTATTCTCTGGATACTAAAGTTACGGCGAACCTAACTTGGCAGCATTGTGAAGGCTGTCAGATCCTAATCACAGCATTACGACGCTGTCAATTAACATTTATCCCAACAATGGACCTCCAATAAACTCGGCTGTTTTCCTCTTTATCGAACAACACAGACCTCTTATAAGCTAGGCTATAATCCTCTTCATCTAAAATAGACCTCCTATAAACTGTGTAGCCTTCTTGTTTCCAATATAAACTTTCTTCTCAACGCTACAGCATAGTTGCAAGATATAACCATAGTTAACTGCACTGAACTATTATTTGTGAAAAGTATAAATGATCTCTAATTGGGTCGTAAGGAAACTATGAAGGAATAAATAAATGATGATAAATATAGATGAGTAAATAAAGATAGATGAAACGGCTAACACATAAACTTAAACATAGAGAATGTATAACCACGCAAATAGATAAATGAATAAAGCAAATTAGCACACGCATAATTAAATTTAGAAATATGTGAAAAAAGCATTGGTAATAAAAAAAACATGCAATAAATGCTCTCCAAATACAGATTTGATAGGAAAGAAAACTGAATAACTCAATGGGATGATAAACATAAAAAATATATGATGCAGATGCATTGATACTTCGCTGAGTAAATAAAAGTTGTCTAAACTAAACTCAATGGCGCAACAGCCCATGAGGGCCAAGGGCAATTGTGCCCATCTCAGTTTACGAGACAGAGGGCTCCGAGGTGCGAAGTAGATATTTCAGGCAGGAGGTTAACCGATCGCAGAACCCTCAGGGATTGGTTTCCAAGCACGCTTGGTTCTCATTTTATCGATCCACTGAAGGGATGAAATTTTGTGTCGACCGTACTTGTGCTCGACATGAGAATATAAATATGAGTCACCAAAGATAGAAATACTTGTAAATATATGCTTGTAAATTGAAAAAGCAAAGGGAATGATTAAAAAGGCAATAGCCATTGACACATGAGTTATTAGATGTAAGAAAAGGTTTCAAAACTATAAAAAATAGTTCTTCAAATGAAAAGTAACAAAAAAATATAACACTGAAATGTAAATAAGTCGTGTAAGACGCAAAACATTATGAAGATATGCTTCTCTATATGCAGCTAAATATGGATAAAGACATATACAAGCATGAAAAATACTTAGATGATTTTCGTTTTTGCTTTGAATCAAAAATAGGCAATAAATATTCCAAAAAACAATATATGGCAAAAACTCTACTCTCCAAAATAGATAACTGAGAAAGCACGTGTTTGTTACTACCATGTTCTTATGCAAACATTTTAAGCACTCTGTACCAATAAAAACATGAGATGTCAAGTCCGACGCTTGTTCATGCGAGATGAAAATCTTCATCTTCTCCCCCAGATGGCCCTGGTGATGATCTTCATCGTGGCAGTGATCCTGTACCGCGTCCTGGTCTCCATCTTCCTCTTCCGGACGGACACTTTTCGCGGGGCGGCCTCCCTCATAGCCAGTTCGACGGGCGCCCTGGTCAACCTGTTGCTCATCATGGCGCTCGGCAGAGTCTATGAGAAGTTGGCCCTCAAGCTTACGCAGTGGGGTGAGTCTTCGTATGGTAACTTAGTCTATCTGTAAATGGACATTAGTTTACGAAAAAGTAATATTAGTATCTGTAAGTAATACTACTTCTTTCTGAAATATATTAATAAAGTATTGCACCAATTAAAAAAACTTATTTTAAAAAAACTACTGCAAATTTAAACATCATATTTTTATTTTTTTTTCCTTCTTGCAAAAAGTTGTACTATTTACAACGGTAGTACACTTCTACATGTGTAGACAATTTAAATTACGTACCAGGTACTAGCACAGCGAGAATTTACCTTCTGGAGGGGGTGGATATGGTTATAGCAATTTTCATACGGATATAAACTGACTGGTATTCGTACTGGACTTTTGTTAAAACCAAAGATTCTGAGAGTTTGTGTGTACACACACACACACACACACACACATACACACACACACACACACACATATATATATATATATATATATATATATATATATATATATATATACAGGGTGTCCACTCCAATCGTGGACCAATAGCTAACTTCTAAACCGTTAGAGATACGCATATAGTTTATTTAGGAAAAAAATCTCCAAATTATGAAAGGAATTTTGGGTCTATTCAATGTTTTTCAAAAAATCAAATTTTGAAAGAGTTACGAAATTTAAATTTTTGTACAGCCCCCCAGTCGTATCAATCATATTTAGTAAAACATTCTTGACACTGTAACGTTTAATACTAAAAAAAAATCACTCTTCTACCACAAAAATTGACCGAGTTATGACTTTTTGAAAAATCAAGATTTTGAAGGATTTCGCATCCGGTCCCTTAAGCGATCGCTCGATGACGTCATGAAATAATGCAAAATCTTGATTTTTCAAAACGTCATAACCCGGTCAATTTTTGTGGTAGAAGAGTGATTTTTTTTTAGTTTTAAACGTTACAGTGTCAAGAATGTTTTACTAAATATGATTGGTACGACTGGGGGGCTGTATAAAAATTTAAATTTCGTAACTCTTTCAAAATTTGATTTTTTGAAAAACATTGAATAGACCCAAAATTCCTTTCACAATTTGGATATTTTTTCCTAAATAAACTATATGCGTATCTCTAACGGTTTAGAAATTAGCTATTGGTCCACGATTGGAGTGGACACCCTGTATATATATATATATATATATATATATATATATATATATATATATATAACATATGGTTTTCTATAAGGTTAGTTTCTGGAGTTAATGCGTGAAACGACTTGCGCTAAAACTGTTTCCTTTCTTTTCTTCCAGAGATGCACCGTACACAGACGGATTTCGACGACAACTTGACTTTCAAAGTATTCATCTTCCAGTTCATCAACTTCTATTCGTCCATCTTTTACATCGCCTTCTTCAAGGGCAGGTCAGTCAGAGTCTTGCCATCTTCTTTTCCCACCTCCATAGAAATGAAGAGTCTATTCCGCTTTCTTGACAGTTGATATGCGATGTTCCATGTTGTTTATCCTTCAGATTCAAAATTTTAACCGAAGAATTAATGAAAAGTTTTTTTAATGAATAATTAAAATGAAAATATGAAACAAGATAATTCATTATGTAACATTTCATTTCATTTCACTCCAGCGCCCCCTGTACTTACCACTGTACATCATTTAATCGTTTGGTTGGGGCTCTAAAGAGCGTTCTGCAATGATATTTTCAATGTGAATGCTATCTGACATACCCTAATTTTATGGAATAACAATACGTTCCCGCCAAAAAAAAGTTCGATTCCTCCGTAACGATGTTTTTCTTCATTGAAATGCTAATTTTTTTAATAGTAAACATGGCAATAACAATTTAATGAATTTACAATTTAGTGAATACTCGTTTTCGCTTTCAGGTTCGTCGGCTATCCGGGACACTATCGGAAAATGCTCGGCCTGCGGAACGAGGAGGTAGGTACTAAGTCTTAGCTTCACTGCCTACTGAGTGTCTTCGCACAAAAAACACATGTACAGAGACGAGGTTGTAATATTGGCTCAATCTGGGACAACGTTTCTCAACCTTTTTTTCAATCTCGGATCGGTAAAACCTTTTGAAATAATGCTGCAGACCGGTGAGGTTCTCTCCCCCCCCCCCTTTTCTTATTAAGATAAAGGGAGGGGGGCTTTTGAATTGTGAACCATTATAAACTTGTAAGAACTGGTAACGTCATTTTTCTTTCTTTTCTTTTTTTTTTTTTTTGAGTAATTAAACAAAACCTTACTTGGTACTTAAGAACTGTTACAAAAATATTTTAATGTGAAGCTAAATAATTGTGGAAACAATTATCCGCATGAAAACCGGTTAAGAACTGCTAATCCGGGAGAGAGGGGATTATTTTTGACATATTTAAAGTTTTCACAATCAAGAATTACATCAGGTGTTCACTCTATGTTTTTAAAAATTGTCATGTCACATAAATTAAAAGTTACATTTCATATTTTTTACTCGTTTTAACTGTCATAATAAACATTTTCCATCTTAAAGACTTCGTTTAAACCAACTCATATTAATTTCTCTGTAGTCGGGGCAATCCTAACCTGGCAGCATTGTGAAAGCTAAGCAGAGTCTAACCACAGCACTACCACACTGCCAGGTTAGGTTTCCACAAAAAGTATATTTAATTTTCTATTGCTCATCACAAAATTAATATGATTTTGAACTTTGAAAGTTGACCCGGAACGCCACATTCAATCAAATGACAGCAATAAGCACTTCGTGACTGCTCAAATAAAACGAAATTATTATTATTATTTTGCTTTGTTTACAATAATAAAGTTATTCGCCAATCTGAAAATTAAAAACGCTTTATTTCTTCTTTTTAATCGAACTTCTAAGAGATCGTGCGAATGAAAGTTCAAGACAATGAATACAATAAAGTTCTAGCTTCTGATTTGTTTTCAATAGGTCATAAAAATACGGAACGAAAGTGTTAGAGTACTCATATGCTTTCAAAACGTTTTCGTGTTGCATACTTCTGAAGCATTTTCATTGAACAGCTGGCTCTTATAAGTGCTTGAAACGGGAGTAAAATCAGGATTACTCACGTATATGTGAGTCTGTGTCCGTAAATATAAAAAAATAAACATAGATACCATTGCTATTTTTTTTAATCCAACTTTACTATACAATTCTATTTTTTCGCGGGAAAAATGGAAAATTTTTCTTTGGGCCACTGATGAAAATCCATTGATTCGTTTTACGTGAGATGATTTAAATGATATTGCTTAGGTAACGACGCGGTTATTTAAATTGATCGGTTTTAATGATGTCACAGCCTCGCCCTTTTCCCCAAGAAATTACTTATATTTAAACTATATTTGTTCCAGTGTGGCAACAGTGGCTGCCTAATGGAACTGGCTCAGCAGCTAGCCATCATCATGATTGGAAAGCAAATTATCAACAACGCTCAAGAAATTCTAGTTCCGTAAGTACCATGCTCTTGCTCTGCAGATAAAGTTCTAAATGTAAGCCGTATAGTATCAATTCTGTATTTGCTCTCTTTATATTTTCTCATCTCAACCGCGTATGGACAGCTCAGGTGGGGAAAGAGCTACCCACACTGATGAATAAAACGAGCAACTTAGTCATCACTGCTGACTTCAAATATTTATTCTTATTCTTCAGCGGCACCACAGCCTTGGGTGGACCCTTGCCTTCTCAAGAGTTTTCTTCCAGTCATTTCTTTTCTTAGCCACTATCTTCCAGTTATTAACTCTTAGGTTGACAAAATCCTTTTGAGCGATTCCATACCAAATCACCGAAAATAAAAAAAGTTGGTCGCACGACCGACTCGGATTTTTTTTTAATTTGGTACACAGATTGATGGTATAGAGGTATGAAAAAGCCCAAAATTAAAGTTACCTGCTCCACTTATTTTCTGAGATACATGCCCTCAAAGTTTGTCCGCCACGTCAAAATACTAAAAAAGTGATGTTAATTAATCATTTTTTATAAAAAATTGTACTCATGCAAAATAAAAGTGTTGGATATCTATGGAAACTAGTTACTCCAGGCATTCTGAAAAAAAATACTAGAACGTTCATAATGAAAATTGCCAAGGTACAGGGCTCTTTGAAGTTGTCACCACAAAAACTTGATTTTGCAGATTTTGCTAAAATTCAGGCATTTATTACAAAAAAAGGCAAACAAAACCAAAGGTTTTCTCACTTTCTGGTAGTGTACAGGTCCTCCCTGTAAATTGCTACGCAATAAATTTTTTGGGTTTCTCACTCCTTCTTGGAAATATTTTAGCTTAAAGATAAGCCGTATGGCAAAAAATGCGTTTTTGGCCATCTTGGCAGCCATTTTTCTCATAAAGGGGGAGCAGTAGAAACTTTCATTTTTTTTTTTAACAAGCCACTGATATGTTAGCTATTTACAGGAAAAGAGTTTACTTTTGGTTATTTCTCCCATTGAGAGATATCCTGCTGACAGTATATGCATGTTTTTCGCGACGACCATATGCTTTTGTTCCCCTCTCATGGACTTAAAATTAATTAAACCAAAAAATAATGATATATTTATTATTAGCTGTATTATCTACCCAATATGTCATGAAATTTAATTTATTAAATCACTGAACAATAAATTAGATAATTGATGAAAAAAAGAAAAAGTATTTCTCTGATGCCTGAGCATTATGCATTCATAATTACAAAGCACTAAATACTTTCTTGAGGAATTAATTAACATAAATGAGCTCTAAATATTTATATTATAAGCAATACCCAATCTTGTGATTGGGATACTCCTGTTTTTAATTGAAGAATTTCTTGAATATCACATGAATATCAGGAAAATAAATGAGGTCTTTTCGTTTGATATAGGATATTTTATGACAAATTTCATTTGATGGGCTACTAACTGAGCATGGTGATAAAGAGCTATTAATTTCAGCATCGAATTCCATTTTACCTTATTAACAGTTAAATATTTACAAAATAATTAAATAAATAATTTAATATAAAGCCATGCTAGAAGAATTAAAATTAGTGCAACTAATTTATTCCCATACTGATCTTTACAAAATTGACATGCGTTGAGCACTGATAAGAACTGACAAGAAAAAGTTTACTCACTAAAATATTAGTTCACAGATACTATAAAGCATACATTCTATTTTCCACAAAATAATACTGCAACAAAGAACAAGGGTATCCTCCTGTTTATAGCCATCAATCAGGAACATCCAATCACAAGATTGGGTATTGCCTATGAGATAAATATTCGAAGCTCCTTTATTTTAATTGATTTTTCAAGAAATTCTTTAGTACCTATCCCTTTATACCCTTGTTCTTTGTTGCAGTATTATTTTGTAGAAAATAGAATGTACGCTTTATAGTATCTGTGAACTAGTATTTTAGTGAGTAAACTTATTTTTGTCAGTTCTTATCAGTGCTCAACACATGTCAGTTTTGTGAAGATCAGTATGGGAATAAATTAGTTGCACTCATTTTAATTCTTCAAGCATGGCTTTATATTAAATTATTTATTTAATTATTTTGTAAATATTTAACTGTTAATAAAGTAAAATGGAATTCGATGCTGAAATTAATAGCTCTTTATCACCATGCTCAGTTAGTAGCCCATCAAATGAAATTTGTCATAAAGTATCCTACATCAAACGAAAAGACCTCATTTATTTTCCTGATATTCATGTGATATTCAAGAAATTCTTCAATTAAAAACAGGAGTATCCCAATCACAAGATTGGGTATTGCTTATAATATAACTATTTAGAGCTCATTTATGTTAATTAATTTCTCAAGAAAGTATTTAGTGCTTTATAATTATGAATGCATAATGCTCAGGCATCAGAGAAATACTTTTTCTTTTTTTCATCAATTATCTAATTTATTGTTCAATGATTTAATAAATTAAATTTCATGACATATTGGGTAGATAATACTGCTAATAATAAATATATCATTATTTTTTGGTTTAATTAATTTTAAGTCCATGAGAGGGGGAACAAAAGCATATGGTCGTCGCGAAAAACATGCATATACTGTCAGCAGGATATCTCTTAATGGAAGAAATAACCAAAAGTAAACTCTTTTCCTGTGAATAGCTAACATATCAGTGGTTTGTTTAAAAAAAAAATTAAAGTTTCTACTGCTCCCCCTTTATGAGAAAAATGGCTGCCAAGATGGCCAAAAACGCATTTTTTGCCATACGGCTTATCTTTAAGCTAAAATATTTCCAAGAAGGAGTGAGAAACCCAAAAAATTTATTGCGTAGCAATTTACAGGGAGGACCTGTACATTACCAGAAAGTGAGAAAACCTTTGGTTTTGTTTGCCTTTTTTTGTAATAAATGCCTGAATTTTAGCAAAATCTGCAAAATCAAGTTTTTGTGGTGACAACTTCAAAGAGTCCTGTACCTTGGCAATTTTCATTATGAACGTTCTAGTATTTTTTTTCAGAATGCCTGGAGTAACTAGTTTCCATAGATATCTAATACTTTTATTTTGCATGAGTACAATTTTTTATAAAAAATGATTAAATAACATCACTTTTTTCGTATTTTGACGTGGCGGACAAACTTTGAGGGCATGTATCTCAGAAAATAAGTGGAGCAGGTAACTTTCCTTTTGGGCTTTTTCATACCTCTATACCATCAATCTGTGTACCAAATTAAAAAAAAATCCGAGTCGGTCGTGCGACCCCCATTCGGTGATTTGGTATGGAATCGCTCTTTTCTATTCAATCAACCCATCTGAGGTTAGATCTACCCCCCAGTTCTAGCTCTAATAGGCTTGACTAAAAAATTTCTATTTTGTACGTTCAATCTAATAGCAAAGCCAGTTTCTACAAGGCAACATTCTTAGCACATTGTTGTTTAGTTGTGATGGAAGTCCGGACGCAGAAATAGCTCTAAGGATGTTGGGGGTAAGGCAGACCATCTGAGTAGAAATATGTCGTATCGCAGTTCGTGATAATGGAAAACGTCATTGGAATCCAACATGTCTAAACTCAAATTAATACCAGGACTATATTCTAGATGTAGTGGGTTGGATTGAATGTTCCCTTCCCTCCCCCCATTCCTGTCGCTGTGCAATCTGAATGTGCTTAAAGGTAAAGACTACATTGGATTGACTAATTTTTCCCTGGAAGCCAGTCATTTGGTCCTTTTGTTTTCTTAGATACCTATGTTGATTTTTCAGTATTCTAGTAAGTTTAACTTTTGTAAAAGGTGCACTGCGTCTTTTTTACTCATGAGGTTCAATATATTTTGCTTTTTAACAAATGGTATCAACTTCTTTATGCTTCAGAAAACTGAAAGCCTGGTTCCACAGGAAACGGACCAAGTTGGGTTCTGTGATCAAGCTGACGAGGTGGGAGGAGGATTACCAGCTCATAGAAAACGAGGGACTCTTCCAAGAGTACCTTGAAATGGGTAAGTCATTACTCTATTTCTTGTAAGCTATGATCATAGTTTCTAAGGAAAAGTTACGACGCAACTAAACATGAATGTAATAAACATGAGTATATAGCATGAATCAGCATGATTCTCTTTCGGTAATTTTACTCTTCATTTAGTATATACATCGAAAGAGCTTAGTTATACAGATTTCGAAACTAGTATAAATATACAATCGTACAGCGACAGCTGGGTTCGACATCAAAAATGTGCACTTTCACTCATATTAGAAATCATCAATCCGGAATTGTCATAAGCAGACTTAAGGCTGTCTACGAAGCTGAGTTCAAAAGCAAAGTCATAGCTAGAGTTAATTTAACACACCAGTGATAATCCAAAAGATGGTATGCCCAAGCTTTTATCTCCACTTTACGAGATGCGCGGCACCATGCTTGCGGACACTAAAGCATGTTCTAAGTTCATTTTAGCCATTAAGGCCACTTTCTAAAGATGAAATCTGCATCCATCTCTTTTATAGCTATTCCAGACTTTTTAATAATAGTGAAAATGCAGTATCTGGGCGTTATAATCAAGTTATAGGTATACGCTGAGAGTCTTGTCTTAGCCTCGCCTTGGAGCAATAGATGATATGCTTATGATAAAAAATAGCTTGTTTAGTTACTGAAAAATTGCTAATTGTAATCTTGACATTTCGAAACGCAAAAAGTTATGTGCGGTTGGTGACTGTTGGCTCGCAGATATCTAAAAGTATTCGACAGATATTGCTTTTGTAAGTTCTAAAAATGGCAATAGCTTTACCACCAAGTCGAAGAAATCTTTCCTCTGTGTATCTTATAAATCTTTTTAGTCAATGCTCGCATTTTTTGAAAACACATTTTAAGATGAAATTCGGAACCATTGATTTCTGAGAGAAATTATAATAACACTTGTTCGTAAATCTGAGCAATATGTCCGCAATATGTCTTCAAATAATTACTTTATTACGTTTCGGTCAATATAATCTGAAAAAACATGACTTGAAAAAATTGCTCTTCAAATACCTATGGAAAATATCATACTGAACCCAAAATGCTATCTTTGATTGATCTACCTGTCACGCTTCTCTGATAAGATCCACTGCTCTTAAAACGCACCCTAATTGCCTTGTCTGGTCGATTTCCAGGAAATATTTTGTGAATAGATTATCTACAGATTTCTCTTATCCTTTGGTATCATCCGAAAGATAAAGATGTGGCGAAAGAGGGAACAGGTGTGATTTAATCCCAAAAAGAATCAACATAGTATGGAAACCGAAATCCAGAACGCTCAGGAATACCTTTGCGGATTTTGTAATTTTTCTGATTTTGAATTCTGACTCAAAGAATGGCGAAAATTAACTATCGTGCGAGATATTAATTTTTTTTTTTTTAATTTTGCCAATGCTCTCACCAATTTTTTCCTTTATCAATATCAATTAAAGCATCCTTTAGTACGTTAAAAAGGGGGGGGGGGCGAAGATAATGTCCGCTTACCAGGAAAAGGCACTTGTCTCTGCCTTCTCCACGTGATATGCAACGATTCTATTTCGCTGTTTTCGGAACAATATTAGTAGACAAGCGAAACAAGCGACAAAGAGAACACGAAGACTGAGTTTAGTTAGTTTACCTTACACATTTTTGCTTTTTAATACATGACTTAAAGTCATGAAGTTCTATTAAAATGAAACTTTAACTCTATTTAATGTATTGGTAAGATAAAACTACTTTTAGAAAGTGGCAGCAAACACTTTCCTAAGTCAGAACAGAGTTAAATGATATTTTAATGTAAAAGTTTCACATTAGAATACCATTTTTGTTTTATTTTTTTAAAAATCGTTTACTTCTTTGTTGCTTTTAGCTGGAAAATCTTTCTTATTTAGGCCCGTCATTTAGGGGGGTCATTTGGCTCTCCCCCCCCCCTCCCAAGCTTTAAGAAATCAATACACTTGCATAAAAGTGGGCGTGTTTTTGGATGTTTTCCGATGAAATTGCATTGTGTTTGCCCCTTTTGTCCCCGCCCGGAAAAACTTGAAATGACGGACCTGTTCTTATTTCTCGTTCCTTCGTTTATTCATTTCAATACGGAATCTTAAAGTTTTCCAAAACTTGAATCTTTTCTTTCTCATTAATTATGAGAACCGACCCCACTTCAATCTTTTTACAATATGGCGTCTCAAGAGTTCGAACTTTCAAACCAGTTTTCTACAAATATTTTTAATGAAATATTTCTGCGCAGTTTAAGCAGTTAAGAGACTTTTTCTTCGTTGCTCACATCTTGCACGTTGAACTCGAACTGTCTTCTCTTCATTTTTCTCTCTTATCGTTTTTCTTTCCTCATTCTAACATTTAAACTACTTCTTTCCATTCTCGCAGTGCTACAATTCGGTTTCATCACTATCTTCGTGGCTGCTTTTCCGCTGGCCCCCCTGTTCGCCCTCCTCAACAACTGGGTGGAGATCCGGCTGGACGCGCAAAAGTTCGTCTGCGAGACGAGGAGGGTGGTCGCCGAGAGGGCGCAGAACATTGGCATCTGGTTCAGCATCCTGGAACTGCTGGCCCACCTGGCCGTCATCAGCAACGTGAGTATTTCTGTTGACGCCCCCCCCCCCCTTCTCCCCCAAGGGCGGATCCAGAAAGTTTTCAAGGGAGGGCCGATTGGTCTCTGTTACATTTTACTATGCATACTGGTTTACAAATATTGATCGAAAAAGTTCTAAATTTCAATTTTAAAATACTTCCGGGGAAGAGCCCCAAAACTCTTTCCCCTAACTTCATTAAAACTCGTATGAAATTTCATTTTTAGAACTTCTATGTCGAAAAACTACCGGTGAAAAGTGCCCCAAGGGAGGGGCGATAGCCCCCATCGCTCCTCCCTTGAATCCGCCCTTGCCTCCCCCCTTTATATCCCCTTCGGATAACAAGTATGTATCCAGATTTTGGAACGCATTTATTACCTCCAAAATGTCGGTAGTTTCACCAAATTTTTCAAACAGAAATACCCTATTGAAGACTGCAGCAATATCATTGTAATTTGTGAGAAATTCATAGAATAAGGAACATTTAATGCAGGAAAAAAATTTAACCGTGTAAAGAAATTCCACAGTTTAGAATTGCCATTGCATTTAAAATTTCATCATTACCAAACAATAAAAACAAAAATTCTGACAAATTTGCCTCGTATATCCCAGAGATATCATAGCAGTCAAAGCTCAGTACTTCAAACAGTATGTAATAATTCAGTCGGTTAGCTGCACGAATCAAACACACTTTTTTTCAATTAATCAAAACCATCTTCATACTTTTACTACCCTTCATCAAAACTTCTCATTTCTTTTATAGTTCTTATGTTCATCACGCACGAGATAGTTCAAATTTCTGCACAAACTATCTATTTCAGCTTAGTCGTTAATGTATTCCTCTCTCATGTACCGACAGACTTGAAATGTTGATGTAAAGCTCTTTTTCGATTATCTTGTTCACGGCAAGTTTCCAATTCGTCAATAAGTTCATAAGTCCTGAGCGTTTTTATGGAAAGTAAATGTGAACTCGATATGTTTCCATATTGTTCTCTGATTGCTTTTAACTACACAACAAAGCTATTTTGTCCAAAGCTACAGTAATTTTATGATGCTCTTGATGGCGAATCACCAGTATGTTAAAAATATCTAAAATTTAATCATATTGCAGTTAAGATATTTTTCTGTACAAGATTTTTTTTAACATTCTGTAGCACTCTTTATTGTTCAAATTTACTATTGTACTCAACATGTTTTGTTATAAATTCATCGTATTAAATATTCTCGTCAATATTCATAATGGTGACAAACAAGAAAATAGTCACCAAATTTGAATCTACATTGATGTAGTAAAAAGAAGTTTCGATCGGGCTATTGTCGGAAACAGATATATCCCTAATATCTCCATCCTTGATTACTTCCTTGAACCACTGTGTTACATAGTGAATTCATCGCATCGAATATCATCCCCAATAAGAATTGAAAAAATGCCGTTGTGTTTGAAATGTAAGAGAAAATAAAATAACGTTAATAGCACGAATTTGCAGAAAACTGCAAATTGTACTCAGCTTGCAGTTTCCTACAAATGTATACCTATTTATGTTTTATTTTCTTTCAATCATCATCAATATTTATGTTACTGGTCTAACTGAATAAGGAAATGGCTATACCAATATATTGTCATCTGTTGAAGGCGTTCCTGATAGCTTTCACCTCGGAGTTCCTACCGAAGTTGCTGTACGAGTATGAATACAGTTGGGACCTGAAAGGTTACGTCAACTTCACTCTCGCCTGGGCACCCAATGGCACGCTCACGCAAGAATGCAGGTGAGTACAATAATTCAAAACAAAATATATTTGTCAATGCAGTTTTCCATCAATAAAATCGATCAGAAAAAGTTTCATTTTTGGAGATGAACAATTTTTCGGACATTTGTTTTGCTTCTTTTAAAACTACATGAAAACCAAGACCATTTTCAGCAAAGAAAGTCAATATAGCTTTTGAAAAATATCTTAATATACTTATTAGGGATGCACCGATTAATCGGCAGCACCGATTAATCGGTCATAATCGGCCACTTTGCCGATTATTAATAATCGGCAAAATCTTGCCGATTAATCGGCGAATTTTTTACACTTTTTTTTTTCCTCTTTTAAAGTATACCTTTACTAAGAAACTATGATAAATTGTTTTATTAACAGTAAATAAATGTAATTTTCTGAAATCCTTACTATAACATCTACTTATATTAAAAACTGAGTATCTTTCTCACTATCTTTCTTTCTAACTATCTTTCTTTCTAACTATCTTTCTATCTTTCTATGTCACGCTTCTTTCTCCTGAACGCCAATGAACTGAAAGTCGAACCAGATACCGATAGATAGGTAATTTTTCAAGCTTCTTTAGTTTCAATTGATATAATTATACGATTTTAATTAGCGAAGATATCAATTAATAAGTAGTCAAGTTTAAAGCGATTAAGCCTAATAAATGATTAAATATGAAATCCATTCTTGCAAACCGTCGTTGCTATGAAACGGTGATAACAATGATAATGAGAATTTTGAATGAAGGCTTAACTAAATCAAACACGAAACTCATAAGCGGACCACTTACGTAGAATTTTTATCGCTAGCTACTGGTAATATTTTGAAACATTTATTTGTTGAAGAGCCATCTACTTATATTAAAAACTGAGTATCTATGTCTGGTTTTTTTCTTTGAGCGACCTGAACTTACTGAAACTTTCCTCACCATCTTGAAGGCGTGAAGCATCTCAATAATTCGAATGATTTTTTTATATAGGAAAAAAGTAAAGGCGTGAAGCGCCTGTAAGCGAGCCGCCTTGGCGGGGAGTAGTTTCTTTAAATTTTTTTCTCACTACTTTCAGGGCACGAAGTGCCCGTGCAACGCCGGGCCACGTGCGTGGTATGTCTTGAAATCGAATGAACATTAAATTATATCAAATAAAACTTCAGAATGAGATAAAAGTTAGAGAGGGGGGACGTTATGCATCAGCATGCCGCAGGAAGCTAATCTAGCTGCCCTGGCAGCTAGTACAGTATGAAAGTGTGTACAGAGTGAAAACAAAACAAATAGTTCATAGAAAACGTAAAACTGATTGGAATATTAAAAGATAACTCTCTGCAAATTCCTGAAATTTTAAGTTGGAATTCAAAAACATAAATATTTTATTTGATTTAAAATCAGTCAAATTTTGCTGATCAACCGTTGGAAAAGATGTTTTAAATAAAATTTATTCAATGATTTTTGAACACAATATTACGATGGATAAATTTATAAACAAGACATAAATAATTTTCTGCTAACACAAGAATTACACATTTTACAAAAGTGTAATGAGTAAAAACAAAACAAATAATTCAAAGAATGAAATACAAAATAATAATAATAATAATAATAAATTGCCTCTCAGTTGATATAAATGATTTAATAATTTAATATTCCTATTCTGAATAAATCTACACTATAGACAATGTTGCAACATTTTTCATGTCTCGATATTTTTCTCTTAGCCTATTGCTTTTAAATAACCTCTAATTTTCAAAGAACAAGTCTTGAATTAAATGACTACTTATAGTTGAAAAATAAATTTAAATTAAGAACACCCGTAAATTAAAGTGCTCATCACAGCTCCCCCCCCCTCCCCAATTGTTTTAATAACTATTTTGTCTAGTGTGTTAATGCAATTTATTTACAAAAATATCTTTAAAATTTCAAAGGAAGTGGATAAAATTTTGAAATTATTTAACATGGAAAAATGGAGAAAAACAAATCTTTTGTCAAAAACAAATACGTAACCATATCTAAAAATCGGAATTGTATTAGAAAGGGAAAAACAGCGAGGGAGAAATTGGTGATATTAAATATAATAAACCCGAACATTAATCGGCTCTGCCGATTAATCGACCGATTCTCATTCGCCGATTAATCGGTAATCGGTAATCGGCCAATTTGCTTATCGGTGCATCCCTAATACTTATTGCTAGTGCTAATATAGATTCTCATGTCGCAATTACATGGGAAAAATTCGTAATTTAAAAATTATTTGCATTGATAATTTATAAAATAAATTCAGAATTTACTGAATACATATGCGCCATCTTCATTAAAGGGTTAATAACTACATTT
Organism: Uloborus plumipes; assembly: GCA_038373865.1. NCBI lineage: Eukaryota > Metazoa > Arthropoda > Arachnida > Araneae > Uloboridae > Uloborus > Uloborus plumipes. The sequence goes on from JAXGGA010009778.1 coordinate 49,056, forward strand.
TCTTAACTCTGGCATATATGAATTTATTATTTCTTCTACTTCAGCTACATCTAATATGTTTATGACTACGTCGTAAGCATAACGTGCGCCGTAACCTGCATTCCCTTATGTTTGAGTAAAATCAGAAATTATTGAAAAATGTGTTCATTGTTTCTCCGCAACTAATGTACACATTTTTTTTTTTTTATGTTGCAAATTTATGAATTATGATGATGTTTATTCTCAACTTTTTACAGAATTTTCGAAGAATATCTAAAGTTAGCATTTTGCTATCAACAGTAGATAGACAAAATTTATGGATAATGTCTGTGTAGCTTGTGTGTGTATGGATTGTGATTTTAGTTCGCCATTAGCACCCACATAATAATGAGTGAGATAATTCCTAATAATATTAGTCTGGTATGAATTACCAAAAGGCTAATTTTGCAAAAGAGTGAAATCAATTTTACTTCAAAATCAAATAATTACCAAATTAGAACATAAACTAACTTTAATAAGACTAAATTGACATGAAATATCTGTATTCAAATGTGTGCTAGAGGAAAAAAATAATAACTTTTAGTAACTAATGATTGTAATACTTTGCCGTAACAAAAATTTCTATAAATTCTGTTATTATCCATTCATTTTGACACTTAAAGCTAACATTAAAATTGTCTGCTTTCTCACTCTGCCCACATTTCCTTATTTATAATATTCATGCTGAAAATTTTGTCAGAAAATTATAATTAAATATAGCATCTAATGTAAAATGCTATTCTGAATTGACTAAGAAATTTTATTTCACTTACTTTTCTCTAATTGTAATTTTTTCTCCAGG
>JAXGGA010009779.1:0-49871 GCA_038373865.1 Uloborus plumipes
GATTAAAAACAAAACAAAAGAAAAATAATTTGAGAGCCAGGGTGTATTTTTAGTCAATAGACGGCAAAATAAGCTTTAAAATAAGGGGTGAGTTTGCTAAAGAAATGAGAAGGTTCTCGCGTGGTTACAGAAAAAACATGTGAGATTGGTTTAGAAGCTCAACAAGTTCTATACACCAACAATAATCAAGCTGGGGCCAACTAGGTGGTAAATGGAAGACCCCGTGTATTTTCCCATGAGGCTAATGTCGATAGATAGAATCTTAACCCATTAATGCCTGACATTTTTTTTCCCGAAGATATTTTGTATATTGGTTACAAACAGTGTTTAATGGACAAGAAAAATAATTAAAAAAAAATTGTGTAAAAAATAATTTTTTTATTAAGGAAAGAAAAATCGTCCCTTAAAAGTTACGATAGACCCCAGAGGGTACATACTATTTTTACTACATTGTTTTTCTGCCCACGATATAATATTTAAAAAGACATTTTATAAGAAGAAATAAAATCAGCAATTAACATAAACTAGGAAGCTGGAAATAACTTTGAAAACTTAGCTTTTTTCTTGAGATTGTGAACGATGTCAATTTTGATAAAGATCATATTAAAAATGCCACCGAACACACTTTACAATGGTTATGTGCTGCAATCTGTGAACAACGAATTGAAACAATTCCAAGGTACTAATTAAACACTATTATTTGGTCGAAATGTTCATTTTGGGAAAGTTCAGACTCTTTTTTGGACCGTCCCTAAAAAGGGACGCTACGCATTAATGGGTTAAAGACAAAGGTGCCCATCTCTGCCGTACTCCTTGCTTTTGCCTCAAAATGGAAAACTCAGTGGCGTAGGAACTTTGTATAAACAGGGGGAGCGCGGCGCAATTCCAAATCTTTGTGCTTCCTGGGGGAGGGGGGGCAAGACACACTTATCGCCTCTTTACACACAGGATCAATTATATAGCCATAAATGTTCAATTTAATTCACATTTTTAGCGAATAAAAGGAATTTAATAACATTGCTAATATATCTCTTTCTTCAGAAAAACGACAAGTTTACCACTTTTGCACTTTTAATATGAGCTTAGTTTTAGATGGAATATTTGCTCAGAAATAGGAAATTTCAAATTTCTCTAACGGAAAAAACTCCAAATGGTACCTTTAAAAAAATACTTTTGACGATTTTTGGTAACATTGTGTGAATTTCGTAGGAAAAGTAGAACACTTATCTTGAAAACAGGTTTGATCAAAAACAAAAAAGCTACAAAATGTTGTACTAAAGAAATTTTTTCGGGGAAGCTGAGCCGGTCTAAAATATTCCAAAGGGATCCACAGCTCCCCCGCTTCCTACGCCAATGGGAAAACTCAACTTTTGCACAAAATGAAAATTGAAGAACAGCGAAAACATTTAATTTTGCAGTGAAAAAATAGCCGAAAACGTATATACTGTTACGTTCATGCTTAAAAATAAAATACATGAAACGTCAGCTCGTTTTTGAAACATTTTTTTCAGATTCTAAATAAATCAATTTTTTTAAAAAGAAGTGAATCATTATTATATACTGGAGTGAAATGACGTGAACAATGGCGCAGAAAAGGAAATGCTTTTTTTCACAGGAATTCTGGAGTAGCATCTTCCTGTTTTGTATCACGTCACATCCGCTTCTGGCAAAATACGAAGCAGAATGGATTGGATACCTTGGTGTCTTGTTATTAGTTTGCACCTAGGTAAGATCTTCTATTATCTATAGCTATTAGTCATAGTGATAGTTATTTATTTATCCAGTATTTTACAAAATACTGCTTTTGAAGTTTAGATGAACATTAAGGTTTGACTGGAATCATTATGAGCACGGGTGAAACATATCTGCAATAAATTTAATGAGTTAACTTGTCAAAATGTTCAAGCAGATTTTGATAGAATTTGCAAAACTGTTTTGCCGTAACAAGAAGAATAAATAAATGAGAAAAAAAAATGGCAGTTAAAGGCTAGGGACAGTTAGGTAATAAGCTGTAAAACTAGCAATTTTAGTTTATTACTGTAAAATTAGAATTTTTTAATGTTTATTACTATAAAAGCAGCTGTATTATACTGTAAAAACAACATTCATTTTTTACAGTGTGGTAATGCATTATAGCTCTTGGTTTTTGCTAAATACAGTGAACTCTCACTTATACGCCGCCTCATTTATGCGCCTTTTTCACTTATACGACGATTTTGAATGGTCCCAGCACATTCCATAGCAAAATAATAATAGTATCATTCGTTTATACGTCGCTCTAAAGATAAATATTTCACTTATGCGCCGAATTTTGACTAAAATGTAAAAAATTTAATTTATTTTCTTTAAAAATAAGCATTTTTCTTCGCTTTCCTCTTCAATCTTTCGCCTTTATTGCTCATGGAAGGCATTTTTTCCCACATGAACTAGAGTGCGGAGAGGGATAATTACTTATTATGCATCGTTTTAAAGGGAACAGTTTGTAATTAGGTATGCTACAATTTTTGTTTGCACTTTATTATTGTCGTTACGTTAGAGTAATTGCCAAACCGTCGTCATATGTCCCTTTTCTTTAGAAACATTCTTGTTCATTCTCTCATTAGAACCTATGCTGCGTTTTAGTCCTTTAAATAAGCTTGTTCACTTATATGTCTCTCTCACTTATGCGCCTTTTTCTGTTGGTCCCTTGGGCCGGTGCACAAGTGAGAGTTCACTGTATCATTATATTTACTTTTAATGCCTATGAAGTTAGAGCCAAAAGTTACCATTCATTACTGTCTTCAGGTTCAATTTCTGCGCTAGATAATGGAACACGGCTCAAGCCAGAAGAAAAAGTACTTGAAAAAGTCATGTCCTGTGAAAGAGGGTGGTATTCGTTTGGTAAGTTCTCTGTTCATTTCATATTTTCTTTGATAATTTGACAGTGCTTCAAGTATTAAATGTGTTATCAGCTATTACCACTTCATTAAGTAGTAGTAAATATAATTTCCCACATTCAAGCAAAATATACCATCGAAAAAGGTCTTGATCAGAAATCTATAAAAATTTGCTTTGTAAGAGCAGGGTTTTGCAAAAAAAAAATGTTAATCGCATTTGGCATAATATGCCAAATGAAAAACAGTATCTATTATTATTGGGTGTTCATAAAAATGAGGGGTAAATCACATAGCATTAGATAAAGAAATTAGCTTCTCGCGTGGTGCGACAAAAAGCAAACTAGAGAAAAAATGTATAAGATATTCTGGTGATCGCAATTGTGATGAAGCTGTACAGCAGTGAATTGAAGCAACGATATATTCCAGGGATGGCCAACATTTTTCGGGAGAGTGCCACTATCTGGTAAGAAAAAGCTCAGCGTGCCACATTGTATTTTGCCAACAAACTGAATTTTTTTAAAAAGGTCAAAATAGGTTTTAGATTGGCTGACTATGTAATTCTTACTCAAATGAGACATTTTTTTCTTGTAAGTCTTAGCAATTGAAATCTAATTGATAATAATCAAACATTATCTTGTAAAAATTAAACTTACTCTGTACTTAATGTGGTTTATGAGTCTGTATCTTTTTTATCAAGTCTTTAATTTTAGGATTAGTTCTTGAGAATCCTAAGAAGTTGAACGTTTTAAGTGCCATCAATTAATATTCAACCGTATTTAGATTTTTCAGCATTCATAACGAAAAATATTTGTTTAGAAGCGTATTTTGAACCAAATCTACAACAGTATCAGACGGCTAAAGTGTGTAAATGTGAAAAAAAAAATTGTTGGTACAAATTTCCAAATTTCTGTATAACGTGGATAACTTTCTGTTGAAGTAAGCTCTTACATTTGATTACCGATGCAAAAGGTCAGTAATTCCAATTTGGATTTCGGAAGGGAAACAAGTAGTGTCTTGCTGAGAAATAGACAAAGGATTTGAAAAGATCATCATTTTTTTATGATCCTGAAAATCATCAAACCTAACACTGAATGAATATGCAATACACCGCCAACTCGACCGTTTCGATCCATGGACAGCTGTTTCGAGCTTATTCTGCTCTCATCAGCATGGAATACGAAAGTAGTCAGTTGGAGGCAAAAATCCTCTCATATAGCAAAGAGAGCCAAAAAAAAAAAAATGGTAGCTAATATGAAATTAGAATACCAGCGAGCGACCTCACTTAGTACTGTACAACTCGTAAATTTTTTTGGGCAGAGCGCAAGGTATAAAGCAGTGAGTAACCGCCTCTAAGCAAGGGCTAAGGCAGAAACATTCAATACACCGCCAACTCGACCATTTCGATCCATGGACAGCTGTTCCGAGCTTATTCTGCTCTCATCAGCGAGGATTTTTGCCTCCAACTGACTACTTTCGTATTCCATGCTGATGAGCGCAGAATAACCTCGAAACAGCTGCCCATGGATCGAAATGGTCGAGTTGGCGGTATATTGCATGTTTCTGCCTTAGCCCTTGCTTAGGGATGGTTACTCACTGCTTTATACTGAATGAATACTTAAAATAGGGATAAAATTTTCTCCATATAGCATTGAAAAATTATTAAATTTGTGTGGACACTTTCAGTATTAAATTTAATGTTTTATTTTTTTCCCCAAATTAGAAAGAAACTGAAGTTTCATCATAAAAGAATGTAGATGGCCTATACTGGTTTAGGAAACTTTTCTTGTACTATCTTAAATTTAAATTACTTAAACGCCGGATAATAAGAGATGTTGTTGTTCATTTGCTATTCTTCATTCCTAAGTATTAAGTCCTCATTGCTTTCGTTCCAAGCATTTTAAAAAACACTCCCTAAAATTCTAAAATCTTTTGACTATTTATCCTTTGGTTAGCTATTGCACATTTCAATGAAGGAGTAACTTGCCATTCTCTCCTCTTTCTCCTAGGAAAAGTTCACAAAACTTTCGGAGCTCTAATTCGTAGTTTGTTAACACAGTGAACTCTACAGGGTCACCAGCAGAGAAAAAGTGTCATTCCTTGGCAATGAGTTTGTGATAAATAATTCGATGATACTTTTGAAGCTTTTTTCCCAAATTATTTTCAAGTAATGTAACAAAACAATCTAAGGATCTTCATTTGTGCAACATACCGAATTTTGTCCAATCTGGTTTCTTAATGCAAAGTTAACTTTTTATAAAATTACATCACCCGTAGCTGAAACTATTGCAGATCAAAAATCCATTCTGCAACATCGAAAGTTTCATTCGTGTCAAACGCAAATGAGCCAATATTTAGAAAAGTGCCAATTTGAAGTTGGAGTTTTCTGAAAAAAAAATTTTTTTGCAGAAAAAAAAACTAATATTGGATTTTAAGTCTAAATTGGGTCTAAATGCAAGAAAATAAAAGGGGGGAGATCAAGGAAGTTATTTACCCCCTCCTTAGATTACTCACTTTTAAGCCATTACAGATCTGATGAATGTTACAGATCTGATGTTAATATGAGTTACATATTTGAGTTTATGCTTTGAGTCTTCGTTAACATCTCTAAATATGATATCATTTCCTTGCATTTTTAACATAGAATTAAGATAATTATATTAAAATATATATATTAGGCTAAAAAATCAAATTTCATTATGAAAAAGCATTTCTTGGAAATAAAAATGAGCGATAAGATTTTTAGATAAAATAAATTATGAGATTACCAAATCCAAGCTAATAAAACGTTTGTTTTGTTTTAAAACAACACACAACTCTGCTGCTTGCTTTTCTTTAATTAGTTGCAGGAAATTTAATTTCTTGATCAGAAATTCAAATTTAGCATGCTAATTATTATCTAGTTATTTAGCGAAGTTATGAGAAATTGAAGCACCAAAAAATAAATAAATAAATAAATAAATAAATTAAAATAATAATAATTAACTTAATTTCTGCAGTGTCAATTTTTCTTATTTTACTAACTTCTATTGTTAGGTCATACAAACCACAAATGAAGCAATTGTACTAAAACTCATTGCTTTTCATTTTTTAAGAACAAAAATATTCAATATATATGGCTAAAGTATGATTTTTGCTTTTTATAATTCTGAAACGTGTGAGTTAGTTCCGTAACATATTTGCTGTTTTTCAATGGTACCGCTCTGACTGTTACCGATCTGACAAACTGACAAAGTTTTTTTTTTATTTCCGAGTCGATCGCACTAAACCAAAATCAAACGCGTGGTTTTTTCACTTGTAACAAAGGACTATACTTATATATAAAATAATTTTTAAAATAATAAAAACTGCACATTTTAGAGCGTGTTACCGATCTGATGACTCAAATGACACACATTTTATAAAATCACTTTAAAAAATTTTACCTACAATTTTAGATGCAGAAATGCAAATTTTTAATTACGATTCGATAAAATTTTCCACCAGGTACTCAGTATCACGTGGTATAGGTGCAGGAAATGATTTTGGGAGCCTAAACATAGATCGGAAGTTATTGTTACCACTCTGACGGCGGAACTTGGGACACACTTATTTCGCATCAGCTAGAAAATCAGAAATCGATTAAGACAAAAATGAAGTAAAATATTAACAAAGGGGTAAAAATAGAATCGTTTTTTGTGCAAGTGCGTTTTTTTGGGAAGTTAGAAAGTGCGCATGACCTGTTTGCATGCTAAGCTTTGCTACTTGGGACACGTTACCGATCTGATTTTTGATGTATAAACACAATATTTTCTGATGAAAAAAAAATTTTTTTTTTTCTGATGTTATTAGATGAAATGAAAGAGAAACTTATCTTCTTTCTGGGGAAAATTATTTTTTCAACTAGTTATTGAAATACTGGTGAAAATTCACTTGGGACTCAAATTGGCACTTTTCTAAATATTAGCTCAAATATGCTTTACAAAGCATTATCTGTAGCGTCTCAGCTTTTGATGGATGTCCAAATCTAATGTTAAGTACTTTGCAATATTGCAGTTCAGACAATTTGTAAGTCAACCTCCTGACACTTAATCGTCACAATATCATGATATTTTCAGTTTAAGGGTTTTAGTTTTTGTCAATATTTTTGAGATCGGTATTTTTTCCTCAATTTTGGAATTTTTCAAGAAGTCTTCGCGTGCCACTGCTACTGCTCTGCCGTGCCACATTGTGGCACGCGTGCCGCGGGTTGGCCACCACTGATATATTCAATGCTCCGAAGAAAGGAAAAGCGAACACGTGTTCTTGGTACTATACACTGGGTAACGAGAGCAGGCGGCTCAAAGTAAAATTCGGCAGGAATTCAAGTAAAACACCATTGCAATCGCTTCGATGCGATCGCAAATTGCAATCGCAAATTTTCAAATTTGGAAAAGTTGCAATCGCTATAAATGCTAATCGCACTGACGTCACTACGGGTGGAGCCAATAAGAGCTCACAAGCAGTCAGCGATCTCCTCTTATTCGCCAAGTAGGCTGTGACGTTTTATCTAACTCGTTTTTCATAGGCAAACGTCACGCTGACGTCACGATGTTTTTATCAAGAAACGTTCTATTGTAATTCACTTCCAGTAGCGATTGCAATTTGCGATCGTCTGTTTTACTTGAATTCCTGCCTAAATTTCACACTCTCCGCAAATTGCTTCCTTTTCCCTTGATGGTTGTCATAGTTACGGCGCTATGGACTTTTCCCCACTTAGCTTTTGCAGCAATGGTTAAATGCAAACGGTTAAAATTGCTTCGTGCGTAGTTTTTTTTCCTGCTGAAAAATAAACGTTAATAAAGCACATGTTTGTGTTTGTCCAGATTTGTTAGAAAACGTTGAGAAATAACAGAGTCATGAGGATATAAGTAAAAGCGTAAGCCTCATTCGATAAACATAAAATAAAAGAAATGCCTCAACAGCAGTGTATTAAAAGAAAAGATTCTAGTTGTTTTCTTTCGTACGGTTTCCATGGAGACGGCACAACATTTCTAAACTTGACACGCCTAATTTAAAGCAACCGAGTATAACTCTTTTCGCAAGAGATAGGTAAAAACTAAGGTTGTGGTAAATAGTTGCCAGAATTTTAGATGCTTACATAAATACTTCTTGAAAAGATGTTCTACCGTAAAATATGAAAAAAATTGTCTCTTAATAGGAAACAAGTGCTACAAACTGGGAGGCAACAAGAAGATTCTAAGCCTCCACTATGGAAATGGACTAAAACATTGCAACGAGGCCGGTGGAACATTGGCGGCAATCACCAGTAAGGAAATATCCGGTGCGTACCTTTTATTTGTACTCAAACCACAGTGAGAAGCTTCTTATATGCATCATGTTTCCACACTTTCCTGTAGGAGTCTGATTTTATCATTAACAGCTGGTAGCACCAATTCCACAATTTAGACATGGTTCTGAAGGGGAGGAAAAAGGCAGTTTTTTATTTTTCTACAAGTAAAATGTAAAAGCGAGAAACGAGTAACGGCGAGTGGGTCATGTTGAAACATGAGACATGTTGAAACGTTTAAACTAGTAGTTATTAAAGAAAAACAAAACGGAAAATTCTGATATTGTTTATCTGGTATGCTTTACAGCTTTGCTGTTTTCAGAAATCTAGGTCTTTAATATGTTAATGCAGATAGATATTTATAATCTGAAGCAAGTTAAATACATTTTTTTCTGTCCTTAAAATATTTAATTACTTTTGATGTATGATATTAACTGTATCTGATGTTATCTTGGCACAGTCCTTGAAATTCAAGCTCTTTTTCGAAGACATTTTCATGCTGCAACAGTGATGATAGGCCTAAAATATGAGTTTAACTACCGTGCACAGTATGTGACATGTTGAAACACTTTAGAAGTTGCATTTTGGAACAGGGATTCAGCGGGTCCCTTACCTCTTCTTGTTTTAGATAGTGTTTAAATATTAAATTTTTAATATATTTATTGACCAAATATTGGAAGTTGAGGTTCGCCGATTTCAATCAGCTTGATTTAAATCAATTAATTAAAACATTAAATGAAAATAATTGCTCGCATAAATCAAAAGTTGGGTTTTAAAATTACAGAAAAAATTCCATGAAATATAAGCCCTTAAAAAGACTACAGTGGAGCTCGCTTAATGGAATAGCCATTTTGCCACAAAATAATATTCCAATAAGCGGGATATTCCGTAATCCGGGATCAAAATAATGCATTACAACTGTTTGGTACATTGAAATTGTATTATATTAGGCGGGATATTCTCTTAACCGATATTCTAATAAGCGGTCTCTACTGTATGTTGTTGGATATGTATATTTTTTTTACATTAAATAAGAGATTACTCAAGACGTAAATTATTCATACAGACTATTGTTTTTTCGACTAAGTTTCAACAGGCCCCATCATGAGGCCTGTTAGAACAGTTTGTCGACTGTTACATGTGTGAGCAATGAAACAGGTAATGACGATACAGGTAATGCATGTAACATGTAATGACGATTTTTTTTTCTTCAGAAATCACACACACGTGCGTGATTTCTTGAGCAACAAAATTTTGTCCATTACTGTTTTAAATTATTATTTTTAATGAAATATGTGAAGCGTCACGTGCGAGACAAAACTTCCGTTTTCTGTGTAAACGGACTTATTTTATTAATACGCTTTTATTAGTTTCACTTGTGGGTTTGTATGTATGTATGTATGTAACTCTGAAAAAAAAGATAAAATTCACGTTCTTTAAAAATATAAAAGTAATACTTAGTTCTATTATCAATACTAAAGGCTAAACTATATTCCATGTTGATGTTTTTCAAGTGCATGTAAACTCAGCGGATATACAATAGTTGTGAAAATCAGAGGGAAATCAGTTAAAATAACATGAAAATATAGTTTAACCATTAGTATTAGTGATAGTATGAAGTATAAAGCAGTGAGTAACCGCCTCTAAGCAAGGGCTAAGGCAGGAATATGGAATACACCGTCAACTCGGCTATATCGATCCATGGACTGCAGTTTCGTGCTTATTATGCACTCCCTGCTTTAGCCCTGCTTAGAGCCGCTATATAGACAGGCCGGCGCATCAAGCTTAAGTTTCACCACTTTGGATCCAACTTATTAACTTTGACTTTCAATTTTCATTCTTGCGGCGCTAGGGTTACTATAAAAAGCTTCGGGACATTGCCAAGCTTCGTTAAATTCACGTAAAAAATTACCAAAACCCGATAACTCGCCAAAAAAGACAACCACTCACCGAAAAAGACAACTCTCAAACACGTGCTGGATCCAAAGTGGTCAAACTTAATCTTGATGCGCCGGCTCATCTATATAGGGGCCTTAGCCCTGCTTAGAGGCGGTTACTCACTGCTTTATGCCCGAGCTCTGCCTTAAAATTTACGGGTTGTACCGTACCAAGTGCGGCCGCTCGCTGGTATTCTAATTACACATTAGCTACCAGTTTTTTCGCTCTCTTTTCTCTAGAAGAGGATTTTTGTCTCCAACTCGGTTACTTTCGTATTCCATGCTGATGAGTGCGTAATAAGCACGAAACTGCAGTCCATGGATCGAAATAATCGAGTTGGCGGTCTATTGCAAGTATTAAGTATATTACACTTAAATTTAAAAGGGTATTTTTTAATTTGTTTGATCTATATTTTTTTACTATTTTCTTTCTCAGATTTCGTGAGTGTATTCCTCATTCTGGAAGCCGAAAGAGGTTCCTGGATCGGCTTGTCCGACATCCGATCCGAGGGCGCGTTTTACTGGGAAGACGGTAGTCCGCTCAACTACACCCATTGGGCGCCGAACGAACCATCCAATAATAAACACGGAGACGTAAGATTTGCTCTTGAATACCCTACACTGCGAAAGATTAATGTTGTTTTTACAGTATAATACAGCTTATTTTATGGGGCATTTCATGGTATTTGTGACATAGGGGTGTCCGTAACCAAACTTTTTAAAAGTTTAAAATCTTTATATATATTGAAAAGTACATTCTAAAGTTTTTGAATATCATATTGTTTTTATAATTCACTTTATATTATGTTTGTAATTGCACTCAGAACATTGAAAATGCAATTTTCACTGCTACGTACTCTACATTGAATTTTTAATTAAATATGGCTTAAACCGATTTTTAAGCCAAAACTGGTATTTGAGACAGATAAAGTAAAGGCTGACCTCTAATATAGCTAACACTTTTAATCAAAAAGTGCGTTCTATAAAAAATTATGGATTGTGAAAATGATGACTGTAGAGTCCGTAACAATAATTGGAATAAAAGTTTAGTTTTTAAAGAAAAATTCAATGTGGAATCCGTAACGGTGAAAATTGCATTATCAATGTTCTGAGTGCAATTACAAACCTAATATAAAGTGAACTATGAAAACAATATGATATTCATATACTTTAGAATGTACTTTTTCAATATATATAAAAATTTTAAACTTTTAAAAAGTTTTGTTACGGACACCCCTGTGTCACAAATACCGTGAAATGCCCCTTATGGTAATAAACTGTAAACTGCAACCTCTGCTGCCAGTATTATACTGTATAAGTAGTTTTTACAGTATAATATTGAAAGCAGAGGTTTCAGTTTAAAACTGTAAGAGCGCAGTAATAAACTGTAAAACAGTAGCGAGGCCTCAAGTCATCAAACGATTCGCCGATGACCTGAAGGCAAACCTCGTTTTGCACTGGAAGAATTAAAGTTTTTAAAATTTTATTTTCAGATTATTTTTTCGGATCATTTAATATTCCAAATAATTTTATTTTAGTGGTGCCATCTGTTGAGTAAACGATTAGGCGTGACCTTCACTCATCGCTGAAGATATCGCATCGGTTTTGTGTGTGCGCGCGCAAGTTTTTTCGCTTGTCAGCCATTTCAGCCAATCAGATTCTTTCACAGCTTCCCTTAGATGTACTACGAGTCATCGGCGATGACCCGCGGAAATTTTATGTGCAAAGCATTTTGTTTTTACTGGGGAGGGGTAGAGATTTTTTTCTCCTGTTTCGTTCATTCTTTTTTTTTTAATTCGGTGCGTCACATTTTTCAAAAAAAGGGGTTGCGATTAGAAAAATATTGTTATCTTACGATGGTGCCAATATGAGCCCGACGGGTCGAAGACAATATTGTTTGCAACAGTAGTTTTGCATGGGGGAAACACTGTTGTGTTACCTTTAGTGTTTTGGAACTTCATCGAACTTTCAAAAACGAATATATGTGTGCGTGGTTTTGTTTCTTTACTCTCTCTTTTTAGTTTCAATTATAAATGTTTTTCATAAAAAGTAGTGCTCGTTGCCGTTCGAGTTTTGCATTTTAGCAAGCATGAACTTTTCAAATTGAAAAAGAAGCATCTGTGAACCAAGATTTTTACAAGGTAAGTAAAATTTTCTGAAGACTTGATGAAATGTTCTGAAAGTATGAGGAGCTTACCCCTCCCTCCCCCTCACACACACATTCGTAAAAATCTGTAGCAATATATCATTTTTTTAAACACATCGCAATATTGTTATTCTTCAGCAATGAAAAAAAGAACCAAAAAATGGACATCGGAAACGACAGTTCAAAATTTTCGAATACTGAAAAATTAAATTTCAGAAACGGCAGCCCAAAATTTTCAGAAATTTCTTATCACAAACACCCCTGAGCGAAACATATGATCTGGTATATTTCTTTAGGGACCTGAAAGTTAGCGATGACTGACGCTTGAAGTCACGCCTCGCTACTGCTGTAAAACTATTTATTCAACAGTTTGTCACTCAACAGTTTATTACTGTAAAACTAGAAATTTTACAATTTATTGCTCTAAAATTAGCAGTTTTAGTTTATTACCATATAATTAGCTGTATTATACTCTAAAAACAACAGTGTAATGCTGGCAGCAGAGGTTCCAGTTAAAAACTGTAAATGACCCATTAATAAACTATAAAACTGCTAACTTTGCAGTTTATTACTGTGCATTAAACAGTTTTAAACTCTCCTGCCAGTATTATGCAGCTTATTACTGTGCATTTTACAGTTGTTAAATTGAGCCCCTGTTTCCAGTACTGTACTGCAAAAACAACAGTTCATTTTTACTTTCTTCTATATCTAATATATAGAAGAAAGTATTGGTTTCGTGAAAATTTTCGAATGTCGAATTTTGACGGATTTGCACGTTTTGAGGTGCGCTGAGTCCATTTCGACCATTTTTGGAAAATGTCTGTCTGTCTGTGTGTGTGTATGTGTGTGACCAGTTTTTGTGGCCGCGCTAGAGCAAAAACTACTGAATGAAATCGAACAAAAATTTTTGCACATATGTACCACCATGTGAACTGGTGCACCTGACTTTTTTTAGCGAATTCCTCCAAGGGGGGTGGAGCAATCGCACGTGTTCTGCGCGGGGGTGATTGCTATATCTCAGGAAGTAACCGGCGGAATCAAACGAAAATTGGTCCATAGGTAGACCCTATTGAGTACAGGTGCTGATTCATTTTGTTTGTCAATATCTCGAAGGGGGGTGGAGAAATCGCACGTGTTCTGCGCGAGGGTGACTGCTATATCTCAGGAAGTAACCGGCGGAATCAAACGAAAATTGGTCTATAGGTAGACCCTATTGAGTACAGGTGCTGATTTAATTTGTGTGTCAATATCTCAAAGGGGGGTGGAGCAATCAAAAGTGCTTATTTTGTCATTGCACCTACTGTATCTCGGGAAATATTGCTGCGATTTGAATGAAATTTGGAATAACACTAACCCAATATGGAAGCAAGCATCGATTCAATTTTGGCGCCAATCGCTCCAGGAGGAGGGTGGGGTGATTTTTGCGCTTAGTCAACAATGCGAAAAATTAATTCATTAAAAAATCGCTTTCACGCTATTTAATTATCAAAACAGCTGAAAACTTTCAATGATTTGAAATTTTTAACTGTTGCCAATTTCTTTTTACTAACAAATAAAATGTTTGCAAATTATCTAAACAAGGCTTTTGCAATGATTTCCAATTTCGCTCATTGATTCTGAATTTGCAGGGTTATTACGATAATTGGGAAATTGTAGCTGTCTCCAATTGCTCGGGGTAGAGCCGCTATATAGTAGGCCGACGCATCAAGATTAAGTTTCACCACTTTGGATCCAATTCCTTAACTTTTACTTTCAAATTTTCATTGTTGCGGAGTAGGGTTACCAGGAAAAAGTTTTGGCACATTGCTAAGCTTTGCCAAATCCACGTGCCGCTAATAATTGCTCACAGTGAAAAATTACCAAAACGCGATTACTGGCCAGAAAAGACAACCACTCAAACACACCAACACGCGCTGGATCCAAAGTGGTGAAACTTAATCTTGATGCGCCGGCTCGTATATATAGGGGCCTTAACTCGGGGGAGTACGTATTTTATTTTGTAACCGGAATTCATAAGATAGATATAGAAGAAAGTTTCGTGACTGCCACGACAGCTAGTTTGCCGTGTATTTATACCATGAAGCGCAGAGAGGAGGCTATTGCACGATTTCGTTTGATCCTCAGCCACACTCTATATACACCAGGGATTTGTGACCTTTTTCAAATCACGCTTAACTCCTCTTGTGCATCATTAACCCTGCTACTGTGTTCGGGTCCTTTTCGACCCAAAACAGATTTCATTTGCTTATAAATTTTCGAGTAACGTTGGTATAACGTTGTAACTTCATGAATGTGTTCATTTTCATGTTATATTACACACATATTTTTTTTGTTTTGATTGAAGTATAACCCTACTTGTCAAAAAAAAGTTTACTAATACTGTGTTCGGGTCCTTTTGGACCCATATGATAAAAAAGCATGTATCAGAGAAACAAAATCATTTTATGCTTGTTTATTTTATGCATAATTTATGAAACAATAAATAAAACATTTGTTCATTGTTTTTGTACGTTTTTTAAATATTTTTTAATGGTTATCTTCTGTTTTTCTTTCATTTATTTTTTTTTCTTCTTTTTATTCTTTCTGAATACCATTTCTTCCTTTCTATGAATTGAAATCAGTACTAGTGAAAATGTTTCAAGGTTAACTTTCATAGAACTGCAAACTCTGCAATTATGCCTATCTGAGGGGAATTCCCTTTTACCCCCTCTCTCCGCCGCTTCCCCCGCACATATGATTCTGTACATAAATCTGTACATCTCATACAAATGTTGTACTGTTCGTATTTCCATTTTTAACACTTCTTTTCAAGCTTAAAAATTTCTAGTAAATTTCTTAAAGTGACAGCTTACATAATTTTGTTAGTTTTCTTTAGTACGAAAACTGGAATTGCTATAATATTTAAATTTTATTTATGTGTTTTCTCGGATTAAATATGTAAAATAAAATACAAAAATTGAGTGATTTATGTTTGGAAGTTTCTAATAAAATCAAATATAACAATTAAACTTGAAAAAATATAAAAAAAGCGGTGTTAGGGAATAAATTACATATGTTGGGTCCATTTGGACCCGAACACAGTATACGTATGTTCGGGACGAACACAGCAGCAGGGTTAACTATGTGCACGACGATACTTCGTTCACTGCAAAAAAATAAGTTGTTGTTACAGTATAATACTGGCAGCGGAGGTTGAAAAAACAGCCCACACCATTACGGAGCCACCACCAGCTTGAACAGTGCCTTGCTGACAGTTTGGGTCCATGGCTTCGTGGGGTCTGCGCCACACTCGAACCCTACCATCGGCTCTTACCAGCTGAAATCGTGACTCATCGGACCAGGCCACGGTTTTCCATTCATCTAGGGACCAACCGATATGCTCACGTGCCCACGAGAGTCGCTGCAAGCGATGTCGTTCTGTCAGTAAAGGCACTCGAGTCGGTCTTCTGCTGGAATAGCCCAAGAAATCCAAATTTCTCCGCACAGTTCTAGCAGACACGTCCATTGTACGTCCCACATTGATTTCTACGGTGATTTGACGCAGTGTTGCTTGTCTGTTAGAATTTACGACTCTTTGCAGACGTCGCCGGTCTCGATCTTTAAGTGCAGGCGGTCGACCACTGCGCTGTCCATGGTGGGATGTTATGCCTGAAATTTCATACTCTCGGCACACTCTTGACACAGTGGATCTGGGAATGTTGAATTCTCTAACGATTTCCGAAATGGCATGACCCATGCGTCTAGCTCCAACTAACATTCCGCGTTCAAAGTCTGTTAATTCACGTCGTGCGGTCATCATCACGTTAAAACCTCTTCACATGAATAACTTGAACAGAAATGAAAGCTCTGTAAAAGCACTGCGCATTTATACCTGTTCTATGCGATGCTACTGCCATCTGAAAATTTGCATATTGCTATCCCATGACTTTTGTCACTTCAGTGTAAGAGTTGTAATTTAATGTAGTGGCTATTTTAATGAAAGTTAACATGCATGATGCATCTGTATTTTATTTTTTTTTAATTCTACCTCTTATAGCAACCACTCGTTTTAAGACCTTTTCTGTGGGGCGGAGGAGGTCGTTATATCGAGCGACGACTGTATTCGTGCACTTAATGTTTGTCGTGTTCATTCTTTCCCACTACCAATCTGTTTTACATAAATTCGTAAGTTATTTAAATCACAGACAATAGTATCGAACCCCGAATCGCTTCGTTACTTTCATACGACTTCAAGAGCTCAGCGCCTATGAAAGCGGAAGTATCGTACATTTCACCGGGCTGAATTCAACCACAACAACCAGAAGCAAAGTGTTAAATGGATGACAGAGGAAGTAAGAAGAGAAACAGTCTTTAATTAATAAAAATGTATCATTGATGACCTGATTTATACTTGGACTTCGTAAAACCACTTCTTGATTAATTAGTTTATTTAATTTAAGCCTTACTTTTAAATAAATTGTACATTTTTGTTTTCAAAACGTATTTTACAACGCGCTTTTTTCAGAAATTAATTCATTAACGATAACTATCAATGTAGGAAGACTGCGTAGAAATGCGGTGGCATGCCTCTCCACAGATCGGGGACTGGAACGACAACCACTGTGGAACGGAAATACCGTTCATATGCCAAAAAGGTATTTGCTCTATCTCCTGTATCTCAAACGTACCTATTTAATACAGCTTTTTCCTTATAGCGAAAGCATTATGCAGTAGAGTGTAGACAATTAAGTATTTTCTTTCATATCATTCAATTTTCTATCCCCAGAAAATGTCGAAATGCCACTCATCAAGGCTCCACTGGATCCGAGACTCTGCTCAGAGGAAAACAACTCGGGTGGAAGTTCCGAAACTCGTGCTACAATCTCATGAGGGAGCGGAAATCATGGGAAGATGCCGAAAGTGTCTGCAAACAGCAGTACAACGGCCATTTGGTCACCCTCAGAGATGTCACCTACGATATATTCCTTGACTATATGCTGAGAGATGTTAAGGAAGATGTTTGGTTAGGTATAAAGATAAAAGTATGACTTTTTTTTGTGTATTTCCCCCTGTCTTTAATTGTATTTAAGTTGTTGGATATGCACGCAGTAAAAAATGAATGTTGTTTTAGCAGCTACGTATGGTCAAAATTTGCCAAAATACGATTTATTACCAACTTTGGCAGCAAATTGCAAAATATCTACAGTGCATGGAGCTTTTGTTACACAAGTTCTACCCTAAACAGTGTTCAGAATCACCAAGTTTGAGCCTGATAATCGTCTTAGGTCGCGAGCAATAAAGGCACAAACTTGACGATTTGGTCATTTTTTTTCCAAGACACGAAAAAGAGGCCTTATAGAATAATTTTTCTTGGCTGAACCATAAGGCTTATGGAACTATAATTTGGTATGGCTTCATACAAGTCTTATATGTGTATCCAAAAAAATTTTCAGCAAAATCGGAGGGGGTCGAGTGGGGATTTTCTCGAAATTTGGGACACTTGACATGGAATGACCCTGTTTTATAGTAATAAACTAAAATTGTTGCTTCATAGTAATAAACTGTAAAATTGCTGATTTTACAGTTTGGAATTATACTGTTAAAACAACTTTGTTTTTTGTAGTATGAAAGGTCGTTAAGTCCGTATTATTTCCAGGAATCCTACACACAAAAATGGTCATCAGGCTGGTTCGTGGGATACAGCGGATGGAAGAGGAAGAAAAAGGATTTTGTCGAAGGCACGTGTGCTACTCGCACAGGACTGGGAAAGTGGGGCTACGAGTCCTGCTCGAAAAAAATCTCTTTCGTCTGTGAAAGCTCAACTGGTAATTTCACTCTTCAGGAAATCACAATTTGTTGAAACAAGGCTTCACTAGATAGCGTTTTATACAGGCTGTATCATTACTCAAAACATCAATGGTGAAGACTTGCCCACTAGAGAGCGCTGAACAAGGACCACCCAAATGTTTGTTTACATTTATTAGCATATTGTTTCTGCTGTAAAAAAAACGATGTTTATCCTATCTTTAAGGGTTAAAAAATATTGATATAGTTAACTGAAGTAGGGTACACAGTGAATTGATGCCGAAGGCCTTATTAGTACTGCCTTTTAGGGGAAATAAATTCCCTTTTTAGGTAAAGATATACAACCAAACGTTTTATACGACCAACTGTATCATGGCGAACTGTGGACTGAATTTTAAAAAGTTCTATGGCAACCCGTTGGTAGTATTGGCTCGCTTAGCGAATAGATTCGCTATTTATCGCTCTGCGGTGCCAGTATCGTTTCATAGTTAATTAATAATTAGAATCAATTAAAATGAAAAATAATTCGCTAACCAATTAAAATAAGCTGTTAAAATGCAGAATAAACCAACAAATAAAACAAGCTTTTCAATGACGTTAAAATATACTAAAATAGAATTGAATGCCAAATTGTAAAATTGTCGCCAACAAATTAACTTTTAATTTTGCCTTTTACTTATCTGATTTGTATATAATGTTAGTTACCATAAAATTCGATAGATGTCGCTGGACAATGACCACCGTTTTTATCCCAAGGATTTTGATCAAATGAAACAGTCTGTATAAAACGCTATCTAGTGAAGCCTTGGTTGAAATAAACGCAGCAAGAGTACTTACTTTTGCTTTAACATTTCAAAAAGTAAAATGCTAGGGTAATGTGGGTTTTAATTGGGGTTTATATGGGCCACCTTTTGACATTTCTTCATTTTACCCTGTATGTCCAAAATTAATTTAACAATGAATGCAATTTAGAAAATACAATCAAACATAGATAAAAAGTAAAAATAATCTTTAAATTAGTTTAAAAGAACTAAAAAATACGCTTTCAGATGCACTTATCAACATCAACATGTAATATAGTTTAGGCTTTAGTACTAATAATAGTATTAAATACAGTGAACTTTCACTTATGCGGCAGCCCAAGGGACCAACAGAAAAAGGCGCATAAGTGAGAGAGAGATGTATAAGTGAACAAGCCTATTTAAGGGACTAAAACGTAACATAGGTTTCAATGAGAGAATGAATTGGAGTGTTTCGATGGAAATAGGACTTATAACTACGGTGTGGCAATTACTGTAACGTAAATACAATGAAATGTGAAAACAAAAATTGTAGCATACCTAATTGCAAACTGTTCCCTTAAAAATGATACATAATAGATAATTGTCCCTCTCCGAACTCTAGTTCATGCGGGAAAATGCCTTCCGTGAGCAATAAAGGGGAAAGATTAACGAAGAAAGTGAAGAAAAATGCTTATTTTTTTAAAGAAAATAAATTAAATTTTTTTCATTTTAGGAAAAATTTGGCGCATAAGTGAAATATTTATCTTTAGAGCGAAGCATAAACGAATGATACTATCATTATTTTGCTATGGAATGTGCTGGGACCGTTTAAAATCGTCGTATAAGTGAAAAAGACGCATAAATGAGGTGGCATATAAGTGAGAGTTCACAGTAGATCACTTTTATATTTGTAAAGAATGTGAAATTTATCTTCTATTCAGAGTTAGGCACGGATTCAAGTGAAACAGCACTGCGATCGCTTCGAATCGCAATAGCTACTGGAAGTGAATTACATTATCATCAACTTAACTTGGCATGACGTCACTACGGGTGGAGCCAATAAGAGCTCACAAGCACTCAGCGATCTCCTCTTATTCGCCAAGTAGGCTGTGACGTTTTATCTAGCTCGTTTTTCATAGGCAAACGTCACGCTGACGTCACGATGTTTTTATCAAGAAACGTTCTAATGTAATTCATTTCCAGTAGCGATTGTAATTTGCGATAGTCTGTTTCATTTAAATCCCTGCCTTACATACAAACAACTGAAGCACTTTTAACAGATCAACATGTAATATAGTTTAGCCTTCAGTATTAATAATGCGCATTAAATTTATTACTTTTATATTTGCAAAGAACGTGAATTTTATCTTTTATTCAGAGTTACATACATACATACAAACAAACAAACCGACATGTGAAACTAATAAAAGCGTATTAAAAATTTGCTAATCTATAGGGTCTAAGGCCCTACGGCCTTAGGGCGCCAAAGAAAGTTGTTTCCGATCCCAGGTACCATCTGTCGGATTCTCAGCAAAGTACGAGGAGTGGTACTTTCAAGTACCAGCATGATTCCAGCCATTTAGGATTCAAAATGCTAAATTAATATAAGCGGGACTTCTGAGTCCCGTCAGTGCATAAAGGGTTAAAGTTTTATGGCACCAAAGTACTGTCTACAATGTTTTCGTGCGACCTCCGCCGCATCTGCTCCCGCGCCAACTCTCTTCTGACTTTCTCGAAATAGGGGGGAAATGCAACGAAGAAGTAGCAAGCGAACAAAAGCTGAAGGCATCGGGAAGTGCGCATCCTGAACCTATCTCCCCTTTTTCAAATGGAAGCGTTCGTGGCTGCCAGGCGCACAATACGCAAACAGACAGTAGTTACATTTTCGTGATTCATTTTGATTCAATTTTGACTTGAGATTCATCCTAAACATATTCGTGCAATTTCAGAAAGAAAACCATTTACATTTCGAATTAACAAAAAAAAAAAAAAAAGAATCCCAAAAACGTGTTGACTCATTTTACCCCATGATAGGGAAAAGAAAGTAATCCTGCAAAAATGATGCTAATTTAGAATATTGGTAGACCTGTTTATTCAGGAGGCTTCGTAATAAGCAGACACAGAAATATAACCTTAAGCAATCTGATATGATGCATAATTTAACGTGATGTTGTTAGAGCTCGTGGAAAATAGAGCCTTCCAGAAATTTTATGTCTTTTCCACACTATCAATCTTCTTCATTCTAGGGAAATACATAACAATTCGTCGTTCTGTATTTTGTTTAATACCCAGGGCCGACATTTCAAGTTTTTCCGGGGGGGGGGGACAAAGGGAGCAGACACAATGTAATTTCATCGGAAAACATCAAAAACCACGCTCACTTATATGTAAATACATTGATTTCTCAAAAGGGGGTCGGGGGGGGGGGCAATTGACCTCCCCTGACCCCCTAGATGACGGGCCTGTTAATACCCCATTTTTAATACGCTTTTATTAGTTTCACATGTGGGTTTATTTGTCTGTTTGTTTGTTTGTTTGTATGTAACTCTGAGTAAAAGATAACATGCACGTTCTTTCCAAATATAAAAATATTACATTTAGTACTATTATTAACACTGAAGGCTAAACTATATTACGCGTTGCTGTGTTTCAGTTGTCTGTATGTAACTCTGACTAAAAGATAAAATTCATGTTCTTTGCAAATATAAAAGTAATATATTTAATACTATTATTGATACTAAAGGCTAAACTATATTGAATGTTGATTGTTGATGTATCGTAAGTGCATGTAAACTTAGTGGATATTTAATAGCTTTGAAAATCAGAGGGAAGTCAGAGTATTATGAAATATATAGGTTAACATTTAGTATTAATGATAGTTCTTTTTAGTTTGAATAACTCTAAAAGCGTATTTTTTAGTTTTTTTAAACTATAATTTGATTATTTCTCATTATTGGCAGGGGGATTTGTCCTATAGATATGACTATAAACTAAATATTAAGGGAAAATCAGCTGAACCCAACTACGACCTATTTTACCTCATCCAAAATAAAGCGAAACAAAAACGACAAATATATTTTATTTCTGACTGCTTTAAGCGCATGTATTTATATTCTGTTATGTGATAATAAATTTAATATTTGCGCCTTGTTATTTAATAAAACAGAAAATATATTTTGGAACTTTATAAGCTGCATGTTTATACAAAGCAACGTCGGAGGCTGTTAAGATTTTTTTTCATGAGAGAATTTTTTTTTAATAAAATTTGTTGCCAACAGACTAAAAAATATCGGTACAAATTTTTGTTTAAAAGAATATATAAAAAAATTGTGTTCGCAGTGACTCACTTACAAACGGACTCATTTTACTCCACCTTACCTCTGGGGTGCCCCCCCCCCCCAAGCACAGTGGCGCAAATTCCCCCCAAAATTTTTCACAGCTCTCTTGTGCTTTTTATTAACCCCTCTATTTTATTTATTTATTTTTTAATATTATTATTATTTTTTTAAATTGTAACAAGAATTTATTTATACCTAATAAATTTTCTTAAAGTTCGAATTATGCGCAGAATAGAATCGCTTTTTTTCCCTTCCAGACAATCCAAGCACACACACACACACACACAAAATAAATAAAAAAATAACAAAAAAGAAATAAAAGAAATGATATACATTAAAAATTATTTTGTGAAGTTCATAAAAATTAATTAAATTTAAAAAAATAATTTCATTAAAAAAATGAATTAATGAATAATTTTTATTTAAAAAAATCCGTAAATAATTTTAACTGAAAAAATAAATCAATAGAAAATTGAAATAAATAAATAAATTAGTTGAAAAAACCTCCCCCAAAAATTTTGATGGCGCAATTTGCGCCACAGTCCCCCCTCCCCCCCCTTATGGGCACCCCTGCCTTACCCTAAATTATAATAACTGAAAACATGACATCTGAAATGAACTAACATTCAATGATTAGATAGTCCACCTGTTGTGGCGCCATCTGCAAAAAAAGCTGCTTGCCCGGAGGAACCGGACGATTGGCGAGATCTTGGCGGAGACAAGTGTTACTTCTTTGAAACCGAAACAGGGACCACGTGGTATAAAGCGAGCTTCAACTGCATGCAAAGAGGTAATTTCCACTTTTTAGCACAGGGCCTATAGTATTTAGACATGACTCCAAGCCTTTGTAATTTCTTCTGTTAGCCCTACACTGCATCGTGTTGCCAATTGAATACATTTACAATTTTTCCTACTATAACCAGCAGAATGTTGTCATAAGGCAACTCAATGCATAAAACGCAAGTACTACAGTCGACGCTCGTTATAACGACCACACGTTATAAAGACCATCCTAATATAACGACCGGTGAGAAAACCCCCAACTGTATCCCAATATACTCTATGTTCTACCTCTTATAGCGACCACTCGTTATAAAGACCGTTTTCTGTAGGACGGAGACGGTCGTTATATCGAGCGTCGACTGTATTTTCAAATCTTTATATTTCGAGATCTTTTCAGCAATTATCACCATTTATCCTCAAAATTAATTTTTTTTCCAATATGTGCTCATGTTTTCTTATTACATTGAAAAACATACTTTTTCAAAGAAAAACAAAAAAAAAATCATGCAGTGGTAGGGTTAGATTAGTGTCATAAAATTATAACAGTTTATGACAAGATGGAGGGAGGGGGATAACAAAAAGCGTGACATCAAGCATTTTTGATAAGAATATGCCTATGAAAAATGGAATGACACGTGGAGAAGGCGAGGGGGTACGGTAAGGTGTGACACTTTTTAACAAAAAAGGGGGCACAGAGCCAAGGCCCTCTTTTCAGTTTCACTGCTGGACCCTTTCCCACCATAACATTTATTAAATTTATGCTACTACTAGCTGATGTGCCCGGCGTCGCACGGGTTTAAATGCAACATGCCAAATCCAAGAAAATAAATATATGACTTTCAACTAAGCCCAGTAGAATCATATTTCTCAAAGGTATTTTTTGTGACCATGCAGTAGATTAACTGGGTGTGGAGGAGAACGTGAAATCAAACCTAAATGCGTTATTTATTTTATCCGTGTGATTTTCTAAAAATCGCTTTCTATTTTCTAAACGTTGCCAAAATCGATTCTCTTTTTATTTACCCGGTACCGATTATTGGCATAGATGAATATAAAAATCCTAAGAAAGCAATACATTTCATACTTACTCCAGAGAAGCCTTGGTTCAAAATTTTCATCATGATTACTATTAATATTGTTGCGAGGCAACCAAATTTTGCAACAATGGGTTGAAAATTTAATCATTTAGTGGGGAAATTACATGAAATTTACTATTTTCCATAATAACTATTTTAAACTAAGCTTTTTAGAAATAAATTATAGCTTATCCTGCTCCCTGTTACTGTAGCTATCTACGGTGAAAAAATGGCTAAAATCGGTCCAGTAGTTTGGAAGATTACTCCGGACATACATACAAAAAGTAGTCATTTATGTATATAGATGAATCCACGCGGGACCCCTTCAAAGGCCAAGCCCCTAGTTTCAGACTAGGCTCTCGCCTGCTCTAATATCATTTATGGACATCTCCTATGAGTTTTTGAATTGCTATTTGCAAAACCAGATATAGTGGCAGGGGGACCCCGAAGACGGCTGACCCTGTTACTTCTGCAACACGTCGTAGATTATTTTTTAAGTGCAAAAATTGTTTTGGAAAGTTGACATTTTATATTAGGATGCATAAAGATTACTGTTGTCGTTATCTGTTGTAGTGTTGTACCGGTTAGTGTTGTGCTTCCCTTTTCCAACTATCTTCTTCTTCTTCTTTCAAATCCCCGGGATCTAGCAGAGCTAGATCAAGTCCCACAAATCCTTCACCTTCAAAAAGTCAATGACTAGACCTGGTCTATCCCTCAAGTCTTCAGTGGATAGGCCCAGGCAGGATAGAATGCGGTCTGGAGAAGCCTGCGCAGTGATACAATTTTTACACAGGGCACAGTCTTTTACTCCAGTGGAATACCTGAGGGACTTGATGTGTCCACTGCGGAGTCTTGTGATGGCTGTTTGGTACTACCTGTTGATATTGATAGCTAGACAGCCTCCTGGGCCATCGCTCTTGTACCAACTATGGCTCGGCGGATTTATCCAGTTGTTCTTGATCCTGAGCTTGATCATTGAGATGATCTTTGGAGATGTAAGAGGCCCAGAGGGTGCCGTGACTTCGGCAGCTCCTGCTTTGGCAAGGCTGTCAGCAATTTCGTTACCTGAGATGCCCACTAGGGTGGGTCACCGTCCTTTTCCAACTATACAGTTATTTGGTGTGAAGTCCGACTTCCACAGCACACACCTGCTATATGGACCCCTTAATAGGGTAGGCAGCCATTCGCTTTTTGGTTACTTGGGTAACTATGAGGGAAAATAATAGTGATGCTTTGATAACTGCATACTGACATTGTTATTGTTTGCTACTTTTTTGGGTAATAGGAGAGGGAAATTGCATTGGATTTCATTTGAAATGCTTTTTGCAAAATGACTACGAAAGTAATCAAACTCAGCACCAATTAATCTTCCCGCGAAAAAGAGGTAAACATTGCCAATACAGGAGGTCAACTTACCATAGAAGCAGTATATAGCTCCGTCTGTATCTGTATAATATCTGAAGTAAATAACAATGGCATTATTATCGATCCTTGACTGCCTTTTTTTACTTACAGGTGGAAACTTGGTGAGCATCCACTCCAAGGAAGAGCTCGATGTCTTGCAACAATTTGTTAGATACACAAAATTCGAAAGCGTTATGATTGGGCTTCATCGAGACGCCGTAGACGGTAAGAGAAAAAACATCTGGCATGTGCTAAAGATTTCATTTTAAATTATAAGAGTATCGTTCTCTCGATTGCATTCTGAAGTAATGCATTTTAAATACTTTAGAATGCACTAAAATATAATCTAAAATATACAATGAAACTAAATTGAAATGTACCATGAACTAGAATATATTATACAATGCATTGAGACTAATGAACTAAAATATACATCGACGTAATATAGTTGCATTTTTCTAGTTTTGGATATTAATTGCCAACTTTATATAGTGTTAATATGTGTTTTTAAATATTGCCTTTTAGTGTTGAACTATAGGATTGGGACAGCCAGTGGACTGTGTTTTTGGTGTTTTGATAATTTCGAGAAAAAATAATTGAATTGTTATAGCTCCAGTTACAATTGGGCTACAAAGTATTAATGCTTTACTTCAACTAAAGGGGATTGTTACTTTATCACACTATATTATTTTTTAAATACTCGGTCCGGACAGCCAATTACGAGTTTACAGAAAATCGCCCACATAACGAGTTAGGGCCATGCTCCACATCAGCAGAAAACCGACCGAAACCGAAGGCAGAAACCGATTTTTTTTCACCCGGACTTTCGGTTTCTGCCTTCGGTTTCGGTCGGTTTTCTGCTGATGTGAAGCCAGGCCCTTATAGTGCTCTAAACTAACTGTCAATATTTTTTGAACAGGAAATAAATTTTCTTGGTCAGATCACTCTCGTGTCGATTTCACGAACTGGGATGAAGGCGAACCGAATAGTGACACGGAGCATTGTTCAGTCGTATTTACGTCAAGCATGAAATTTCACAATCATTTGTGCGAAGCGCCCAGAGGTTATATTTGTGCAGTTAAAAAAGGTGAGTTTAAATATTCGGAACAGGACGTATCCGCCGCAAATTTTATCCCCCTCTTTCCCGCACAGGACAAATCCGCCGCGCCATTTCCAAGGGTAAGAAAGGGGTTACTGGTTTAAGATTTTCATTCCTGGCGACACATCTTCATTTGGCGACAAACACCGAATCAAAACAGCGTAATTTATTCCCGGACTACTTATATTAGTGGGAAAATCGCATAGAAGTCAAAAAAAAAAAACAATGCAGTGTAAATCAATTTAAACTTCGCCAATTTTAGTTCGCCAAATATTACACTCTACCAGCTCAATCGGCGGATTTGTTCTGTCATACAGAAACGGCGAGGAGAGACGCGGCGGAAATGTCTCAAGAGGGGGATGATAGAGATAAATTTTGTGGCGGAAATGTCCTACGTTGCGGCGGAAATGTCCTGTACCCGAAATATTCGTTTCCGTTCAACAATGTGACAATGTGTTCTAAATGTGCAAATTTAGGCACCATCTCTGTGATATTGGGAATCTACCGGTTTTCAATCATTAATGAATTTAATTTGTTCAGCAGCGAGTTGAATTATTTGATTTTCAATCAATAAAAATTCTAAATTTAGCAACGAAATACTTTTTTTTTATACAGAAGCCATCAGCTTCGACATACATAAAGACTCCACACAATCCATGGTCCCCCGTACCTACCACAATTCGTGGTTTAACCGGGATAGAGCCCTGAAGAGCGCTCTATTCTTTTTGAACCAGAACAAGGGCCGAGCAAACAATTGGCCCAGCACCCCCAGAGGTATCGTTTCACTAAGAGGACTTTGTGACCACGACATTTTTAACGTCACCCAGCCACCATGAATGAAGACGGTGTGAATGAAGCTGGGATCGAACCCAGGACCCTTCGGTCACGAGTCTGACGCCTACCGATCGGGCTACCACGGCCCCACATACATAAGCACTGTGTTCTATGCGCCTTGCCTCCTGAAAAACACAGGACAGATTTACGGCACAGAGAGGTTGAAATAACAACCATGGGCAAGGCAGGACTCGAACCCGCGACCTCTTGCTTACAAGAGGAAGACTCTTCCTCTAGGCCAACAAGCCCCCAAATACTTTTACAGATAAGCAAAAACTTGTGCGTTTTCGTTGCATCTGTTTTAAGAAAATCGTACGTATAACTTCAAAAAAAATAATTAAAATCCTTTAAAATGTTTAAAGTTTTTAAAGTTTCATTTTATTCTTTCAGAACTGAGTTATGTTTCCTTAGAAAAAATTGAAGATGTTTTAAATTTCAAACATTTAGGAATGCATGGATTCACTGTGTAAATATACCTACTGTATACAGAACCATTAACTGTGTAAACGTGGAATTTTAAAGTTTCTTTTTTTTTTTTTTTTTTTTTGGTAGAATGAATTCATTTTTTGATATTTTTTTTACTCACGTTTAGACTTTTTTAGATCGTTTAGATCCTTTTATCTTCCGACAAATATGTAGTATATGAAACCAGTGCAGAGAAGATCAAATCTACTACTTAATCTATACTAATAATATAAAGCTGAAGATTTTGTTTGTTTGTTTGAACGCGCTAATCTCAGGAACTACCAGTATGAATTGAAAAATTATTTTTGTGTTGAATAGTCCATTTCACCAGGAAGGCTTTAGGCTAAACAACATTTCGCAAAAAGCTAGGCGTTATTATTATAGTTTAAAAATACTAATGGTCGAAAAGCACGAGCGGATTAGTTTCCACTCTTCTCGAGAGATGGCGTTCATTGAAAATATTGTTTTTGCAACTGGGTGTAGAGGCTGGCAGTGAGCCGCCATAGCGGCGAGTTTGTTACTGTATTGAAAGCGGATGCGTCACGTGAAATCGCTTTCATTTCTAAGGTAGCCCGTGCAACGCCGGGCCACGCAGCTAGTAATAGATAAAATGAAACTTCAAATAAGATTTATTCTCTTTCTCTTCCAGTTTTACCTCATGCAGCAATCTCGGATGATTCTCTAAACAAATGCACAAGTAAGATATTTTAAAAAAAATTACTTTTCGTGTCACTTTTTACCTGATGCGAAATTTACTACAATACACACAGCAAGAACTGATTTCAAAATGCTTCAATATAAAGCAGTAAGATACCGCCCCAAAGCCAGGTATAAGACAAAACTACATGTAATACATAATTAAAACCATTTAAAATGTTTGAGTTAAAAGTTTTTTAAATTTCAGTTTATTTTTTTCAGAACTGAGTTAGGTTTTCTTTAAAAAATTTAGAGCTGTTTCAAATTTTAAACACTTATTAGAGACACAATGATTTATTGTGTAGACACACATTGCAAAAAAATGAACTGTTGTTTTTACAGTACAATACTGGGCCAAGGTTAAAGTGTAAAACTGCTAAATGCACAGTAATAATCTGTAAAACTAGCAATTTTAGTTTCTTACTGTAAAGTTCACAATTTTACAGTTTATTCACGTAAAATTTAGCTGTATTATACTGTGAAAACAACAGTATAGTACTAGCAGCACAGGTTTCAGTTTAAAACTGTAAAACACACGGTAATAAACTGTAAAATTAGCAGTTTTACAGTTTAGTACTATAAAATTATCTGTATAGCTCTGTAAAAACAACATTCATTTTATACAGTGTATTTACTGTAGAAACATATATAACTGAAAAATATGAGGTTTTCAAGATCAATCAATGTTGCTTTTTTTTTTAATTTGAGGGGGGAAGTCTGTGTAAAGTCGGCAGTATATAAGGAGTAAACACATTCTTTAGTGTTAACATTTGACGCATGATACTCCTAAAAGTTATATTTTATCAATATTTCTGCTGATTAAACGTTAATTTATTTGTTTGCGTCACGTGCGGGACACTCGAAATTGTAACGGGCTTTCTTGTAACGGGCTAAATGAATTAGTTAACTTTTTTCTCTGTAAATTAACGAGAAAACAAATTGTGGTTGATTTGTAAATAAAACATATCTCATTTTTTGAGAAATAATAATTCAAACCCTTAAAAACTTATGTACCAGGCCATTCCACGGAAAACAGTCATTTTGTACCGCACGTGACGGTTCATATATTTTATTTAATTGTAAAAGAGTAATGACGAAAACTCTTTCTAACCAATCCTCAAGGCATGTCTTCGGATTTTCCGGTGTGGGTGGAGACCCCCTATTTTTTTGTTTTCCTCAAGGCATGCATTTGAGGTTTTCCTTAAGACATGCCTTTGAGGTTTTCCTCAAGGAATGCCTTCGAATTTTCCGGAGCGTGTGGAGGGCCCATTATTTCCCAACCCTTCACTGTTAAAACTACAAGTTGCACAAGGCACCTTTAAGGGTGAAACGTTGTAGCACCAGCGGCACCCCCTGATCGGTGCCACTTGAGTCCCTATGGCAGCCTTAAAGGTGCCATTTGGCTCCTTAGTGTGCCATGGGGCACCCATGGGCTGCCAAAAAAAAACCCATACATCACATCACATCACAGACTCTAGGGTCCCCCCGTACCTACCACAACTCGTGGTTTAACCGGGATAGGGCCCTGAAGAGCGCTCTGTTCTTTTTGAACCAGAACAAAGGGTCGAGCAATACCTTGGCCCAGCACCCCCAGAGGTATCTTTTCACTTGGAGGACTTTGTGACCACGACATTTTTAACATCCCACAGCCAACCATTAATCAAGACGGTGGATCTTTGATCGGCTGGGATCGAACCCGGGTCCCTCCGGTCACGAGTCCGACGCCTTACCGGTCGGGCTACCATGCCCAAAAGACACCCATAGGTTGCCACATGGAGCCAAATGGCACCTTCAAGGGTGCCATAGGTAGTCAAGTGGGACCCAGCAGGGGGTGCCGCTGGTGCTGCAACGTTTCCCCCTTAAAGGTGCCTTGTGCAACCTGTAGTTTACACTAGAGCCGCTATATAGACAGGCCGACGCATCAAGCTTAAGATCGAGCACTTTGGATACAAGTCGTAACTTTTACTTTCACTTTTTCATTGTTGTGAAGCTAGGGTTACGAGAGCAAAGTTTTGGACACTGCCAAGCTCCGTCAAATTCACGTGCTGCTAATAATTGCTGCCCCTGAAAAATTACCAGAAAGCGATAGCTTGCCGGCAGGCCCGTCATTTAGGGGGTGGCAAAGGGGGATCCATTGCCCCCCCCCCCTGACTTTGAGAAATCAATGTATTTTCATATAAGTGGGCGTGGTTTTTGTTGTTTCGTGGTGAAATTGTATTATGTTTTTACCCTTTGCCCCCCCCCCTGGAAAAACTTGAAATGACGTCCCTGCTTGCCAGAAAAGACAACCGCTCATCAACCGCCAGAAATGACATAACACGTGCTGGATCCAAAGTGGTGAAACTTAATCTTGATGCGTCGGCTCGTCTATATAGGGGCCTTAGTTTACACAGTGTTCCATCTCATTGCACCCTTTTCCACTTGCAGACTGCATCCCCACGTCCACCTTCGCCGGGGTGGTGGTGTGCATCCTGCTCATCGAGGCCCTGCTGGGCGTCATCTGGCTCTACTACTTCAAGCCAAGGAGGAAGGAGGAGAGAAAGCGGAAGTCTTCGACGGAGGTCACGAGGCAACGAGCCAGCAGCGAGAGGTACAGGGCGCGGCAGGCGAAGGACGCGAGCATCGGGCGGACACCCCCGGCCTCCTTCGATATTTATGAAAGTGCCGACTACGAAGAGATGTCGTGATGGGGCTTTGTTTTTGACTTCTGTTTCAATAAAGAATTTCTTGTCGAAGTCTGACGGATTTCATTGTGATGCGTGAATGTTTTCTCCAAATTCTTGTGTACTGTCCGTCCGTGAAAGCCGCACCTGGCACTCGCGAACAGTTTCACCTAAAAAATGATAGATGGGTTGTGGGTGATAGCTGTCCGAAGTTTTCAACTTAAAACTTGCGTTTGCTATACCCTTTTGATATATTCAAGTAAACTATGTATTTGAAATGAGCATCGTTCCACGTTTTTTTGTTACGGTTCAAAATCTTTTTATTATTCTTCCCCTAATTATTATCTTACCTAACACCCCTATTTTGGTAAGAGCAGAAAAGACGTGACGCATGCGTAAATGCGCGGAAGGTTTTACCAAAGAGGATCAGACAGTAGTTGGTCTCATCTGGAAGGGTTTGTGCATGTCTCACTGAAATTGTTTTTTTTTTTTTTCTTTTCTT
Source organism: Uloborus plumipes (assembly GCA_038373865.1). Lineage (NCBI taxonomy): Eukaryota > Metazoa > Arthropoda > Arachnida > Araneae > Uloboridae > Uloborus > Uloborus plumipes. The sequence continues at coordinate 31,691 of JAXGGA010009779.1, forward strand.
TTCTTTTTTGTCAAAAGTAATCTCAGAAGAGGAATTTTAATAAAACAGCTATATAGCTCCTGTCGCAAAAATTAAATAAACGTGACTAATTGAGTCATCATTTAAAACTTCAAGGCAACAGTTTCAATAATTACACAAACCTTGTGACATAGGAAATGTTGTGACATTTCAAATGTAAAAAGTATTTAATAGCTTTGGTTATTTACTGCGCGTTATTTTATTTTTATTTATATATTTATTTTTATTTATTTATTTATTTTTATTTATTTATTTATTTTTATTTATTTATTTATTTTTTTATGGAATACATGTTGGTCTTTATTTGAGATGGGAAAAAACCACGGACGATTCAAAAACTATGCGCGTAGGGTCAGTAGGGGTAATTATTAACAAATTTTTGCACTTTCGCACGCTAATTGCTCTCTGAAGCTCCATGTCCTATTTAAAAATCTGGACACCTATCAGAAACGACTATTAACTCCGCAATCTGCACTGCGCGGCCGTTTTTTTTTTATTTTTTGGCTGATGGAAGTATTTTAAAAATCCTTATTCTTAATTACCCCAATTGTTCATAATTACCCCATAGTACATTCAAAATGGATCACATCTGTCATCAAAAGTTGCATAGTTTAAGAGTTATAAATTAAAAACTGAAAAACGTCGGAAATTTTCGCAGTTTTTCGCGAGTTTCGCACCGAGCACAGGTTTTAGAAAGGTGCAAACTTAGATTTACCCTATGTGACTCAAACAACATACACTGCTCGACATTGAAAATGCAACACCAAGAAGGAGTGGTCAGAAATTGATGAAATTTGGTAAGAAGACAGAGACAGCATGGAACAATAAGTGATATTTATTTCAAAATAAATAAGCAAAATTTAGAGCGAGGACGGCGTCGGCTCAGTAAGAAGTAGGACCACCGCGGACAGCGATGCACGAAGAAACACGTCTAGGCATGGAGTCAATAAGCCTGCGGATGGTGTCCTGAGGGATGGCACTCCATTCTCTTTCAACCATTTGCCACAGTTCGTCCTCTGAACGAGGCAGTGGCAGGTTCTGCAAACGGCGTCCAATCACGTCCCACACATGTTTGATTGGTGACAAGTCAGGAGAGTATGGTGGCCAGTATAGCATCTGTACACCTCGTAGAGCATGTTGGCTGATTCGAGCACTGTGAGGCCGAGCGTTATCCTGTTGAAAAATTGCATTTGGCAGACCCTGAAGGTAGGGGATTGCCACCGGCCGCAGTACATTATCTACATATCGTTGGGCCGTCATAGTGCCCCGAATACGAACTAGAGGTGATACGGAATTGTATGCAATAGCGCCCCAAACCATTATGCCACGTTGTCGCGCTGTGGGGCGTTCCACAGTTACTGCCGGATTCGATCTTTCTCCACGTCGACGCCACACACGTATGCGACGACTATCGCTGGACAAACAGAAGCGGGATTCATCTGAGAACACTACGGTTTGCCATTCTGCCATCCATGTCGCTCTGGTCCGGCTCCATTCCAAACGTTGGAGTCTGTGCTATGAGGTCAATGGCAGTCTTCTTAGCGGGCGCCGTGATTGCAGGCCACGTGCAACCAGTCGACAGGAAATGGTTCTGGTTGACACAGGAACATCCAGGGTACCTTGCACGTGCTGCAGAATCGACGTACAAGTGACTTGCGGGTCCGCCACAGCTTGTCGGTGAATCCGTCGATCCAAGCGGTCTGACGTCACTCTGGCTGCACCTGCACCCCTCAATGTTGCTACATTTCCTCTTTCCAACCATCTCCGACACAGCCGATGCACAGTGCTTGCATCCATGTGGGTATCAGCTGCAATTTGACGTATGGACCAACCTCCCCTTCTCAGTCCGATCACCATACCCCTTGTAAAGTCGTCTATATGCTGGAAGTGTCTTCGTTGAGGACGGCGTGGCATTTCCTCCTATCACACGTATCCTTCGAGACAAAAACCAAATTTCTCCGATAATTAGTCTGGCAGAAAAACCAACATGAACATAGCCCACTTTTCAGCTTCATTCTCCTGTATCTTACTTCACGTGCGTCGGAGAGCTGCGTATTTCATATCATTTGCATAACTCAGTAACGTGCGTCTACGGTAAAATTTGCATGAATTTCTGACCACTCCTTCTTGGTATTGCATTTTCAATGTCGAGCAGTGTATTAAAAATTTATCACTACATCGTGATTTGCGATTTTAATGTCTAATATGACTGGACTGCTTCTGATACAGCCATATGTGATATGTTTAATGACTTTGTATCCTTGGTAGATTTTTTCCACTTTAATGTAACTTTTACTCTTATTTGATGGACTTGCTTGGTCAAAAATTCAGCACATTAGATTTTAACTTACAGCAGCATTGATTGAGCCAACTGTTCTACCTTTATGGTTATTCCCCTGAGCTGATTTGGATGACAGAAATCAAAGGACGACATGAAATGGACAAGATATTTCGAAAAAAAATTTTTTGCTAGAGAGCGCTGAGTTGAGTTTGTTTCTTAAATCAAGAAAGCTTAAGAGTGAGTCTACATAAGGTTCTTGAGCATATATATTCGTTTTATTCCTTTTTTTCTATCTATATCTGAGGCTTCACAAAAGCCCAGATAATGGTGAAAAATTTTATTTTAAAAAGAGTACAAATTATTTTTCGATGAAATACTTGTATATTCTTCAACCTTTATACAATAAAGTTTAGAAAATTACTCTCGAAAAGATTTACTGTCGGTCCCGCTTAAACGAATACCGTCGGTTCCAAGAAATATTATTCGATTAAGCGGGGTTTTTGTTTAAGCGGGGAACTTTAACAGTGCGTCTATGGCATGGGAAATGTTCGGTTCAGAGATATTTTATTCGTATAAGCGGGGTATTCGTTTATCCGTTAGCCGATTAAGCGGCGCCGACAGTATATGATACATTAAGATTTTGGGTTTCAATTTTTCTGAATACCTTATTTTAGTGTTTCCAATCTAGCGAGACGCCTTTTCATCAAAAACCCGGGTTTTGGATCAAAAACCCATCTAGGCTGGGTTTTTTTAAACCCTGGTAAAAAGTCTTCTTAGCCATATTGAGCATTTTATTTTGTTGATTAAATCTAATTTCCTAAAATTAAAAAAGTTGACTGTTTGAAAGATATCAGAAATAAACTATTCAGTCGTCATTAACACCTTGCATGAAAATAGTAATTCCTGCATAAAATCACCTTGATTAAAATATAAATACAATATCTGCGTCAAGTGAAGTACGTTAAGGAAGTATATATTTCAACGAACTAATAAATTATCGCCTTCCTGTTTTTACCTGTTGCATCACATCCGTTTTCATCTAAAAGCTGGAGCAGAATGGAATGGCGAACCAGGTGCCTTCTACTGGTTCTTCATCTAGGTATGTACTTTCGAATTATTATTTTTTTATAATTAAATAAAACATCTTTGAATAGTTCCGAGCTGATGACAAACTTCCTAATCCAGGATTATTTACTTCAATTTATGTTTTAAAACAGGGAGTAAAGCCGTGAAGAGCTGGAATCACGTAAAAGGAGATATGGGATTTCCGTGTCTGACACACTGCAAACAAGAAAAACTGTTGTTTTTGCAGTATAATACTGGCAGCAGATGTTACAGTTTAAAACGGTAAAGTGCACAGTAAGAAACTGTAAAATTAGATGTTTAGTTTATTACTGTAAAGCAGCAATTTTGCAGTTTATAACCACAAAATTATCTGTATTATAATGTAAAAAAAGCAGTATAATACTGACATCAGAGGTTCCAGTTTAAAACTGTAAAATGCACAGTAATACATTTACAGTTTATAACTGCAATTTTAGTTTATTAGTGTAAAATTAGCAATATTTACAGTTTGTTACTATAAAACTAGCTGTATTATACTGTAAAAGCAACATCTATTTTTTTACAGTGTGGGTTAATAAATTCAATGCACGCAGCATACATTGCTGAGGGTATGAAAGTTTTGTGCATCTTGCCATAAACTTAAAAAAAAGTTCAGCCTTTTTTTTCCTTCGAAAATTTATTTATTTCTGTGTTACACTTAAAAAAAGTAAAATAAAATTATTCCACAAAGGCATCACGAATATCATACGGTTAAAACACTCCTTTTAATGCATAGACCTTGCTGCCTTCGGATATATGCGAAAAATCTGACTTAAATCTGAATGAAAAAAGCGCTACCGATCGAACTTTTTTGAATACCTTTATAAATTATAGCCTATGTGTTATTCTGATGTGTAAGCTACGTTATTGTAAAAATTTCATTAAAATCCATGCAGTAGTTTTCGCGTGAAAGAGGAACAAACATCCAGCCAACCATCCAAACTTTCGCATATAAACTCATGTTTTTGTAAATTGCAACACCATGAAGGAATCGTCATAATTGAATGAAATTTAATACACAGCTGAGTGATAGTGGTACAAATGAATGATTAAACTTAGAAAACCAACAAACAATAAAAAAACATTGAAATTAGTGTGGAGAAAAATACAACGTTAAGGAGGCACAAATAAGCAGGGACAAAAGTTTTTGTCGGGTGTTTGTGCATCCATAAGCTCATTTTTTTTTTTTTTTGCATTGAAAAAGGCGTTCCTTGTAACGCCGAAACACGTGTCTGCAGGGATTTGCAGTATCTCTGCTTATTTGTGCCTCCTTAACGTTGTATTTTTCTCCACATCAACACCACAAAGGTATTTGTAAGCTTTATTGAAATTAGTATTTTGTGTAACCACCACGCGCTGCAATAAGTGCTGCTACACGACGTGGCATGGAGTCAAACGAATTTTTAATGTCTGCTTCATCAAGAGCATTTCATACTGTTTGTATGCGTACCCAAAGTTCGTCCGTAAAAGCAACAGAGGACGCGGATCACGAACGAACCACCGACCAACGAACAGACATGTTCAATCGGCAATATATCGTGGAATACGTTGGCCAGGGAAGAAGCTGTACCTGGCTGCGATGCAAGGAAGGATTGAACAGCCCTAGCGACATGAGGTTGGGCATTATCCTGCTGAAATACAGCCCCAGGCAAGCCTTGAAGGAAGGGACAGCTTGGGGATGTAGAACTTCACTGATGTACTGGTTGCTGTTCAGGTTACCCACAATTCGTAGCAATTGAGATCGTTCGTGATATGATATGGCACCCCAGACCATGACTTCAGGTGTCCGTCTACTGTGACGTTCGATAATGCACTTTGGAAGGTGGCGTTCACCGGCATAATGTCAGACGCGAATGCGGCCATCATGGTACCACAAATTAAAGCGGGATTCGTCAGAAAACACAACATTCTAATCATTTGCATATCATACCCTACTTTGCATTTGCTGAAAATTTCAGCCAATTCGCGCAAGTCCTTCATGGCGTTGCAATTTTCACAAACATGAGTTTACTTAAACTATAAAATCAGTAGTTAAAAATATAGAAATTGTGGATTAAAGCTACCATGAATGTAAGAGATAAGTGGAAACCTAAAACTTCTTGTGATTCTTAAAGCCATCTTTTGTCGTAGCTCAAGTTTTTCCATTGAGAAATGGATACGTGCCCGCTCCTGCACGCTTGACAGACAAAGCTATGAGTTGTGACAAAGGCTGGTACACGTTTGGTAAGTACAAACTTGTTTAAAGCTAAATCACAAAGATTTGACTCGAATTCTTTTGAATGTAAATCATCACTCCAAATCATAAAACTATAGTTACTTCATTTACCATACGAGAATCTTCTTTGATTAAAAAAAAAAAACACTTCTCTCTGTAAAAAAAACTTTCGGTCAATCTTTTAGCTGTGAACAGAATATATCGTCTATCGTCTCAAACATCTATCGACCCAAACGTTTACTGGCTTGTACAACTTCCACCATCAAGTTACCAGAGCCGCACAATACAAATCCTTACTTAAGGATATAAACACATGTCAATATTATAGCACTTACATAGATATAGTTTAGCTTGATACACAACTCCGTACGGTAGCCACTACGCTCTGATCTTCTTAGGTAAAACCTTCCGCGAATTTACACATGCGTCAGGTCTTCTCTGACCTAAGTAAAATAGGGGTGATAGGTAAGATAACAACAAGGGGAAGAATAATAAAAAGCATTTTGAACCGTATTAAACAACGTAGAAACGATGCTAATTTCAAACACATAAGTTTAGTTGAATGTGTCAAAAGGATAGCAAATACAAGTTTCAAATTAAAAACTTCGAAAAGTTTCCACTCGCAACTCATCACTCCTTTTTTACGTGGAATGGTTCGCTAGTGCTAGGCGCGGCTTTCACGGACTAACAGTATCTGTTAACACTTTTTTAACTACGTGTTGTTTGAAAACTCTCTATCTCTCTCCCTTTCGTATCGTTACAATATTCTTAACGTCTGAATTATTTAAGATTTCTTACGGCTATTTTTTCTTTAGTCATCACTGACGTGAAGTTTAGATTCTACCACTTTGTGGACAGCCATGTTTGATGAGAATCCCTACCAATCTAAAACTAAACTCTTCGTAGAAATATACAGGGTGTCCACTCCTATCGTGACCCAATAGCTAATTTCTAAACCGTTAGAGATAAGCATATAGTTCATTTAGGAAAAAATCTCTAAATTACGAAAGGAATTTTGGGTCTATTCAATGTTTTTCAAAAAATCAAATTTTGAAAGCGTTACGAAATTTAAATTTTTATACAGCCCCCCGTTGTATCAATCATATTTAGTAAAACATTCTTGACACTGTTTCGTTTACAACTAAAAAAAAATCACTGTTCTACGACACAAATTGACCGAGTTATGACGTTTTGAAAAATCAAGATTTTGAAAGATTTCGCATACGGTTCCTTAAGAGATCTCTCGATGACGTCATGAAATAATGCAAAATCTTGATTTTTCAAAACGTCATAACTCGGTCAATTTTTGTGGTAGAACAGTGATTTTTTTTTTCGTTTTAAACGAAACAGTGTCAAGAATGTTTTACTAAATATGATTGATACGACTGGGGGCTGTATAAAAATTTTAATTTCGTAACTCTTTCAAAATTTGATTTTTTGAAAAACATTGAATAGACCCAAAATTCCTTTCGTAATTTAGAGATTTTTTCCTACATGAATTATATGCTTATATCTAACGGTTTAGAAATTAGCTATTGGGGCACGATAGGAGTGGACTGGACACCCTGTATAGTTTTTCGTAACTTTTAAGTTTATTCTGAACGAACATGACTGCACTTATCCCAGTATACGTTTTTCTTTCCCTTAGGTAATAAGTGTTATAGAGTTGGAGGGAATAAGAAGTTCATCAATCTTGGTTGGTTCAACGCATTGGAATACTGCAAACGTGCTGGTGGTACTTTAGCAACAGTTAGCTCCAAATACATACTAGGTAAGACTCTCAAAACCATTTTGATAATTAAGCAATTTCTTTGTAGTTTCACACGCAATTTCAAAGTTTTTCATCGTTCAAGCCTATAATCACTGTACATTTCTCAACATTTCGTTCAAAAGAACATAACAAAATCAATCTAACGAAGAAGGGGTATATTGACTAAGAAAAATAAAGAAATAATGAAATTTAAAATTTTCCAGATGTGTGTATGATTTATAAGAATTAAATTAAAAAATAATGTAAATCAATGATTCTTTTTTAACAATCGTTTGATTTAAATCTTTGACAACCGGTTTAACTGTATTGCTCAACATTATATTAATACCCGGCGTTGCCCGGTATTGCATTATGCTTAACTTATCTCATGCTAAAATGTAATAGGTGAGCCTTAAACTGATGATTCATTGTTAATCGTAATCTTTGTTGGACAGTACTCATATTTGAATGTGTTAAATTTCATTCATTTGCATGGTTAAAGGATTATCTCTATTACTCTATATATTCAAAGTTGAAAGACGCTTTTTGTATTTTTTTTTTAATTTCACAACCACGCCTATGCTAATTCTGATGCATCAAGGAACCTGTGTGCGAAGTTTTTGACAATCCGACGAAAACTGGATTTGTATAAGGAACAAGCATATAAATATACAAACATACATACGTTTTTATGTACATAGATAATTTGATTCTTGAAAAACTGAATAACTTCTGACTTCCCTTTTCGTTTTGCAGAATTCCTCACCACGTTTCTGGTTTTGCAGATCAGGCGGAGCGTGTGGATCGGCCTCAATGGCATAAAATCAGAAGGAGACTTCCATTGGGAAGATGGCACTCCAATGGGTTTCACTAACTGGGCACCAGGTGAACCGTCTAATGAAACTGTAAGTGATGAAAAGTGGGTCGGTCCTCATGTACTATATTATAGTCTATGTCAAGGGTGGGGTACTTGGATCCTACGTGAGTTTTCTGTGCGATCTCAAAAAATCTTGTTCTTTTATTAACACTAGATTGCCCAAGCAGCAAGGGCGGATCGAGAAATATTCCAAGGGAGGGGCGAATGATTTTTTTTCCTACTTGTCCCCCCTTTTTTAACCACAAATCCTGGTTAACACATGTTTATTACAAATGTTTCGGTCTTCAATTTCGAAAAAATTCCAGACTAGAGCCCCGAATCCCAACCACTTCTCATTGTATCATCGAAGATCATCCAAAATTGCCATTTTTGAACTTCAAAGTCGAAAAACTGCTGGAGAAGAGTCCCTCAAGGGAGGGGCGATCGCCCCCATCGCCCCTCCCTTGTATCCGCCCCTGCCAAGCAGTCAAAACGACTTGATTGGGCAATCCAAATATTAACTATAAGTTCCTGTTTTTAAGAAATCAGCGAAAAGTCGCTGATTTAAAAATATCTTTCTAGAACGCGTTCATGAGTAAAAATAACAGATTTTTCTTTGAGGCATTAAAAAAGATCCGTTCTTAAATAGATGTACCAGAAAATAGTATGGTGTCCAACTCAAATTTTATACTGTATGTATAGCAAGGTGTTTTTTAAATTCCAGTTTAAATTTCTCGACAGGAAGACTGCGTAGAAATGCAGTTTAACAGTTCGACTCGGATCGGGGAATGGAATAGCAAGGATTGCGGAGAAGAGATCCCTTTCATTTGCCAAAAAGGTACATACTTCTGTTTGTTCTCCATATGTCAGCCAATTTGTGATGAGAGAAGTTCTATCACACTTCGTCCGATCCTATTCACTTCTCTCTACACTGTTAAAAAATTGTGTAAAAATACCATTGTTATAATAGGTGTAACCATTACACAACTTCAGTTGTTCCGAGCAGTTGTTCCGATTTTCAGAAAACTATCAATTGGCGCAGCCACGGAGTAGAAAGAAGGAGAGAAATGTTCTACGGATGCGCTAGTTTGAAAGTGGCAACGAATTCTCACCGCCGACAGAGGACACTACTTACCAAACCCTCCCTATTTCCTAAAGGAATCAATGTAAATGATACTGAATCTGTCATCTTTTTAAATGCTGCTATGGGAAAGAAAATATATTTTTTTTTCAACTGGATTTTGGTGCAAACCATCGATTAACATTATGGACTAAATATGACTTTGAGCCCACTGGAATTTTGCCGTATTTTTTAAGAAAGATGTTTAATCGATCGCATCTAGCTACTTGCCAAATTTGACATATATGCGACTGTATGCGACATTTTCTTTGTATTGTACGATGTTATTTTTGCTGAGAATCAGTTCTCTAAATTGTTGATAAATTAAGCATGTGGCAAAAAATTAATTATGTCAGTATTTAATTTTGTTATTAATTAAATATATTTAGTAGACAAAATAATTATTAGTTTAATTATATTTATTAAATATATTTAGTTCATAATGTTAATCGATGGTTTGAGCAAAATTCCAATTAAAAAAAATATTCTCGCCAACAGCAGTCTTTAAAAAATGACAGATTCTGTCAAATTTGGCAAGTTGGTAAGTGCGTTCGATTAAACCTATTTCTCAAAGAATACGGCACCTATTTTCGTGGGATGAAAATCATATTTAATTCATAATGTCAATCGAAGATTTACACCAAAATCCAGTTGAAAAAAAATATTTTCTTTCCCATAGCAGCAGTTAAAAAGATGACAGATTCAGTATCATTTACATTGACTCCTTTAGGAAATAGGGAGGGTTTGGTAAGTAGTGTCCTTTGGTGGCGGTGAGAATTCGTTGCCACTTTTAGATAGCAGAGATTTAACTCCTCCTCTTTAATCTTCTTGGGCGCAGCAATCACGTTTTTTCGGTAAAATTTCCTGTAGACATTTTTTGTGCTGCAAACACTCCATTTTACAGAATTATTTACCATCAAATGTTCCTGAATTTTTAACAGTGCATAGTTTAATCTTTATCGCCAAAGAATTCAGCAAAGATCCAAACTGTGCCGAAAACCGTTTGAAGTTGAAAGTCCATCATTCTTACCACCGCTAAACATTTGAATTTATAATATTCTTACAGATAAATCTGAAACTGCTGTCGTCAGAGTGCCATTGGACCCGAAATTCTGTTCGGAAGAGAACAATTCTGGTTGGAAATTCCGGACTTCTTGCTTCAACTTGGTGACGGAGAAGAAATCATGGCGGGACGCAGAAAATTACTGCCATGATACTTATTCGGGCCATTTGGCGACAATCAGGGACATCACTTACGATATTTTCATCGAATATATGCTGACGGCAGTTGGAGATGTATGGATTGGAATCGAAATCGAAGTAAGGTTGCATTTGTCTGTGGCGGTTTTTGCTTTTAAATCCGAATAGTAAGAGATCTGACTTTCATTAGACAGCAACTTAAGTTGACACTGACGTCACGGTGAGCGGAACCAATAAAAGCTCACAAACAGTTAGCGATCTCCTCTAATTAGCCAAGTAGGCTGTGACGTTTTATCTATTAGCTCGTTTTTCATAGGCTTCTCTCCAGCACGTCGTGACGTCAGTGTCAAGAAACCTTGCAGTGTAGTATAGGTTGACCTATCTTCATAGAGTTTCCGAAAAAAGTTATGTGCAAAAATGTGGAAAAAAATTTATAAACACAATGGTATGTGACTGTCTAAGCAAAGGTGGTCCAATCATTGGGTTGTCGCAGTTTTAACCCATTTATGCCCAAGTTTTTTTTAGCAATTTTTTGCTGCTTAAAACTCTTACTTGGAATGGTTTCATGCATTTTCGGCTTAAAATAGTTCGCCGTTGCCATATTTATTAAGTTATTTAATGCCCTGTTTATGGGATATTTTGCAGATATGCGAGCAAAATACTACCTTACTTGACTTTACTTTAGCAAATTAACAATACAGAAGGCATCTGTGATCAATTTTAAGCAAATCATTTTAAAATAGTTTCATTTTATGAAAAATAAATTTTCAAAAAAAACTTACTTTCTGTGGCTACCCATGCTGGATCGTTGCTTGACTGATTTGTCTGAAAATAGCTGTCAATAAATAAACTCTGATGTTCAAATATTGGCTCTAACTGGTTTTCTCAAGAAGAAGGACCATTTAACTTGTAAAAAACAAATTTAGTAAAATGATATACCCATTACAGGTTTTTGTATGCATTAACTAACAAGATCCCGTTTTTAGGCTATTGGGTATAAATGGGTTAAAATTTCAACAATTGAGATATTCGGCAGATTTTCTGCAGGCATCTTCAAATTAAAGAAAAATATTTGCAAAAAGCTGTAAAATATCTGAAAATTTCAAGGAGTATGTTTTAAAGGCAAGTAATTCTGCAAAGCATATGATTTCGTAAACACGTTTGTTTGTTTTATTTTGTAGAAATTAATTGATAAATTGAAAAATCTTAGGAATAGCATTAAATTTTTTAAGCTCACAGATGCCAGTACGCGGACCATCGGTAGAGAGACGATTACTTGAACCGTCTTCAGATCAACATGAAACTTCCAAGTCGCATTCTGTTGAGAAACTAAATTGTGTTGACATGCTTTCAGGATTCTTTCACGCAGCGGTGGACCTCTGGCTGGTTCGTCGGGTACAGCGGATGGGAGAGAGACAAAAGCGATTTCGTGAAAGGCACCTGCGTATCTCGTTCTGCAACTGGCGTGTGGAACACAGACTCTTGCAGCAGGAAATTCGCTTTCGTGTGCGAGAGCACCACGGGTAAATTATTTTACTTATTTCTCGGAGAGTTCATTCAATGTATGTGGTACACGATCGGTAGCACACCTAGGGGGTTGGCGGGAATGATTCTTTGCCAAGGGCACAGCAGGCGGGATGGGGAGGGGCGGCCCTTTGACTGACGGGCAAAAAGTGGAAGGATTTTTTTTTTTAAATTATATTTGTAAAAAAATACTAAAGAGTAGAAACTCGTTTGAGGAAGAACTAGAAGGGAGAAATGAAACATCTAACGAGAAGGAACATTGGGCATCATAAAAAGAAAAAAAAACACATTTTAAAAAGAATAAGGAAGTTGCAATGTTGTCTTTAAGTATCCCGAACAGTCAAAATTTTCTGAAAAAGCAATTATTGTGGAAGGCCACAGTGACCTCCCATCAACCCCGTAACATCATTCATTTTAATAAATTTAAACAACTGAATCACGTCCCCTCTGAATCTCCATTGCCAAGACTATACATATTAAACATTCTAAGTCTGGAATCATAATCTAAATTGGAAAATCCATTTACTAACCTTGTAGCCCTCCTTTATACGCTTTCCAATAAATTAATATCTTTGAGGCACATGCTTTATCTCTGATAATATTCGTTCTATGGCTTACCTTCTAGACTGACAATGGCAAATTTAAATTGTAAGATCTAAGCTTTCAACGAATAGTGTGAAGAAAAAAAAATGTGTTTATGTGTCTCTTATTTTCAAGATGAGCCACCGGTTTTGATGCAATCCATGAGAGAATCTGCATGTCCGGAGGATTTCCCAGATTGGAAAGACCTTGGTGGGAATATGTGCTACTTCTTTGAAGTCGAAAATGAAGTGTCCTGGTTTGAAGCAAGTTTCATGTGTCTACAAAGAGGTGTGTGTATGTTTCAGTATTCCGGCGAGATACATTTTAGTATGAGGCCGGCGATCACAGTCGGGGGTTTTCAAATTTTTAATTTGATGTCACTTCTTGTAGCTAATTGTTTGTAAATCTTACCAGAATATCATTAGCTATTTTACGTTTAATAGCTTTCTACCATTTTTTTACAAGATGTGGCTGTTAAATTCCTGTCTGAGGCTAATATAACGAAATGAATAGTAAAAAACAAACGTACTGTCCGTCCGTGAAAGCAGTGCCTAGCACTCGTGAACCATTCCACTTAAAAAAGGAGTGATGGGTTGTGAGTGGGAACTTTCCGAAGTTTTCAATTTAAAACTTGCATTTTTGCTCTATCCGTTTGACACATTCAACTGAACTATGTATTAGAAATTAGCATCATTCCACGTTGTTTGATACGGCTCAAAATGCTTCTTATTATTCTTCCCCTTATTGTTATCTTACCTAACACCCCTATTTTGGTAAGATCAGAGAAGACCTGACGCATGCGTAAATGCGTGGAAGGTTTTACCTAAGAAAATCAGACAGTATGTTAGGGGGTCTAGTCTCTGCCCAATACGGAAATATTCTCCGCATTCAAAACCAACCCGTGACGTCATTTTAACGTATGTAGCGAGACCCGCTAGTCTCTGCCCTTTTTTTCCGCACGCAAAATACGTACTCTAAAATGTAAACATACGGAAAATTTACGCCGTCTTCTTTCAGGCGGAAAACCATTTTGCGTACTTAAAATCCAAGATGGATGCCGCGTTTGCTGCGTTGGATTAGCAACTAGAAGACGTTGAAAGATTGGAAACGATAGAAAGAAATGGTGTTTAAAGACCAATTCAATGCTTTCGAGCTTTCAGATCGCAGATTTGTTAAACTTTTCAGATTAACAAAAAATTTAGCGATTGATTGACCTCACGGAAGATATTAAAGATAGTTTTCCCGCCGGAAGACTACCAGCTCACTTGCGGGTAAGTACTTTCTTCATTATTTTGCAAACAAAACATCATTTTTAATGCTTTGCGTCCATTTATAGAGTAGTAGCAAATCTTGTTCGCGCCTTACGAAAACTGCTGTTTATTTTTTTCACACAGATTCCTTTTATTCAACCATATTAAATCAACCAAAAAACGAAAGAAATCTCGACCTGGCCGTTTCGGATTTTCATGTAACTTTCGGGAATCCTACCCTTGAACAGTGCTGTATTTACGTATGGTCTTAATGGGCTATAGCCCAGGGCGGCATGATTGGGGGGGGGGGCGGCACTTTTTTCATGTAAAATGAAGACTTTTTTTTTTTTTAGACAGCAGGGTGGATCGGCCGCGAGAATTACATCTATCAATTGAATTAAATACTGTTCTTTGTTAATAACGCTGTGTGGCCGGGCTTTGCACGGTTTACCTTGAAAATACATTTTATGTCAAGTAAATAAAGTTTTTTTTTTTTTTTACAACTCTGAAATTCAACACCTCAAGGGGGGGGGGCAGTTTCAAAAGTCCAGGGCGGCCTCACGTCTATTTTTTTATATTGAAAAATCTATTATTCATAATTAATCAGTAATTAATTTCTGAAATTCGTTAAAAAACATTTTTTTTTCTTGCTGGCAGTGTTGTAAAATATTATAACTCAAGTTCTATGAGAGGTACAGAGTTGCATATTAACTCATTTTAATAACAATTATATGCGCTTTAATTTGATATGTAACGACAATATTTCGAGGAAAGATTTTCTCACAAAATAAATAAATAAATGACACTGTCAATTAAAAATTTAGGCCCAAGGCCGACAATACTTTAGAGGCCCCCTTCTGTGCTCTGCCTTTTCAAGTCACCAAAAAAAAAAAAATCTTTTTCGCAGTGGCGATATAAGGGGCCAGCGGCCCCCTTGTATCCCCGCCCTTAATTATCCCCCCCCTTGTATCGCCACTGCGATACAAGGGGGGATAATTAAATAATACTCTATAAATGGACGAAAAGCATTAAAAATGTTTTGTTTGCAAAATAATGAAGAAAGTATTTACCCATCCCCCCCCCCAAGCTCAATGGCGCGAATCCCCCCCCCCCAAAAAAAAAATTTCACAACCCTCTTGTGCTTTTTATTTTTTTTCCTCTTTTTTATTTCTTTTTTCTAATATTATTTATTTATTTTTTAAATTATAACTATTAGTTTTTCATGTATTAACTTTTTAAAAGTACTAATTATGCGCAGAATATAATCGCTTTTTTTCTCTTCCACACATTCCAAGCACACCCACACACACACGAAAAAAAAATAATAATTTAAATAAAAAAACTAAATTAATAAATAATTTAAATAAATAAATCAGTTTTAAAAAATCCCCCCCTAAAATTTTGTTGGCGCAACTTGCGCCATAATCCTCCCTGTGGGCACCCCTGAGGGGGGTGATTTTTGGGGATCATTGTATAGAGCTCTGCAAGGCCCTATGTAGTTGCACTGTATGCATTATGTCTAGCCCTGATACTGTTTTTTTATATCCATTTTAGCTCAAGATTTTTAAAGCTAATTCCCAAGAAAGAAATCTTTTTTTCTTTCCATAAAATGAACTAAATAAGAGAAGTGCTAATTAAGTATCAAAAGAGATTGTTTTTATTTTTCAATTTATGAATCATTATTTTTTTCTTAAAAATACATAATTCTTCAATGCTGTGCATCAGTTTTTAAAAAATTAGGGGCCCCTTAGGAAGATGAGGCCCCAGTCCCAGGCCTAGATGGCCTGTGCCATAATCAGGCCCTAGCAATTGTGTTAATTAGGGCTTGTAGTACTTGTTTTTAATTCCATATCCAGCACAAAAATATTTTAAATTAGATTCTGAAAAATATTATAGTGTTATACATATTCAGGAGCCCCGAAGGGAGGTCATGAGAGTTTTCCTCATTCGGCAAGCTCGAAATGACAAGTCGGCAAATTCAGGAACAGTATTACTTTTTTTGTGAAGCTGCAATATCTTCCTGTTTTTACATAATTTTGTTGCCTTTGAAAATAAGAAGACCCGATTTATAAAACTCAATTCGGCTGTTGTCAAATGACCATCATGCTTTAAATGATGATATAGATAAATGGTGATAGATGCAATATTCTATGATATGTCATACAGTCAATACGCTTTAATCTGTATATATGTTAACAACAATAATTTATAAATCATGAAATCAATTGTTTTGACTATTCAAAATACACTCCCGCTGTTATTTATCTAAATTCCAATATTTGTCAATGATTTTTTTAGTGACACCCATTGTCTTTTCTCATAAGTAATAGTATAAGGTCTGTGTGTATGCAAACAATGGAAAACAAAAGTAAAAGCGTTGTCTGCCGAGCATTGCCAAGTCAACGATTACGATACGTGCCGATTGAAACACTAATTTTCGATTGGCTGATTAGGATCGGAATAAAGGCGTGGCTTAATATTTTCAGTACGTTCGTAAACACGCCGAATGTTAACGTACGTTCGGAATATTTGGGCAGAGACTACGCAGTTACCGCACGTACGGTTATCAGCATACGTTATTAGAGTTCGTTACGATGCGTGCGTACGTTGACGGCATGATTAACGTACGTAAATTTACGTATGGGCAGAGACTAGACCCCCTTATCAAAACTTCAGGAAAGATGACAAAATACTAAAACGGTAAATAAAAATATTAAAAATCCGATGAGATATGAACGTTGAAGGGAAATAATTTTTCACGGCGCATGCGCGAACGACAGAAATTTATAACTACAAAAATATTGTACCCTGATTTATACTGCATCTTATAAAAAAAATCCAGTTGAATATCATGAAAATTGAAAAGGATATCAGTGATCTAGTGAGCTGTATTTCATTCATTCGCAGACAATACATAAGTAGTGAGGGAGTGTCCGCAAAGAGCTTATTTTAAATTAAAGATGATTGTATCATCGTTCAAAACCAACGTTTTAGGGAGTGTTCGGATACTTTTGGCCACCTACGTGCAAAGTCTTTTTGGCCGAATAGGCGAAATGTGACTTCTATACTGAAAATAAATTTTCAAACTGTGTACAATTTGACATTGAAAAAAATGCTCGATTGTCACCACACTATTTGTGAACAACCCCCCGCCATTTATGTATTGTCTGCGAATGAATGAATTACAGCTCACTATATCGCTGATATCTTTTTCAATTTTTACGATATTCAACTGAAACTTTTTTAATAAGATGCAGTATAAACCAGACTACAATATTTTTGTAGTTATAAATTTCTGTCGTTCGCGCATGCGCCGTGAAAAATTATTTCCTTTCAACGTTCATATCTCATCGGATTTTTAATATTTTTATTTACCGTTTTAGTATGTTCTTTCTCTTGTATTTTGTCATCTTTCCTGAAGTTTTGATAAGGTTTGATCAAAAACTCTGCCTGTTATGAGCCAAAACCCTTCAAATAAAATTGCCGTTTTTTAAAAAATGTTTCATATCTTCGGAACTAAGAGCGGTACGTTCATAAAATTTTTTACAGTAATTATACATAGTATGCTAATTAATTACTGAAATTCATAGCTTTTTCCGAGCTATTTTCGAAGAGTTATGGTCAAAAAGCGGTTTTTCCTTCCACCCCCTTTATTGACTAATAGAATAGAATCTTTTGCGTGTGGAATAACGAAAAGTAACTCAGAAGTTTTTGTTGGGTGACTTTAAGACAATCTGTTAGACCGTCATTTGGGGCACCAAGAGGGGGTGGGTAGACTTTTAGTCTCTGGATTTTTGAAACACAAAGCGTTATTCAAACATATAGTATACTTTGGAAACAAATGTGTTCTTTTTTTCCTCAGTTTTCCCGCAAAATACATTTTGTGTGCGTATTGAGACAATAGCCGTAGTTCAGGGACGTCATTTCAAGTTTTTTCGGGGGGGGGGGAGGGTAAAACACAATACAATTTCACCAGAAAACAACAAAAACCACGCCCACTTATATGTAAATACATTGATTTCTCAAAGTCAGGGGGGAATTGACCCCCCCCCACCTGCCCCTCTAAATGACGGGCCTGCCGTAGCTTCCTCGATGGAAATGACTAGACGGGTTATCGGTGAATTTCATGTAAACAGAATAAAAGTGCTATTTAAGTATAAAATCGTCCCAAATTTATTATCAAATATTGTTAACATATTCGTTTTCCTTCAATGATGAAAACGACTAATGATACTAATTTACTTTGTTTTATATTTGCTTATACAATTTCATATTTGCAAA
>JAXGGA010009780.1:0-49870 GCA_038373865.1 Uloborus plumipes
AATCATTTCAGGGGGGCTGAGAGGACACTCTTTGAGAGGAGGGGGCGGGGCACCTCATAAAATGCAGCTAAAAAAATGTTTCAAATTTCTGATATCAATGCCAATTTCAGATGAAAAAAATGCATCATCAAAAAAAAATGTGTATATATATATATATGTATATAGTTATGATTATTGTTGGGAAGTAAAGCGTTTTGATGAAAATAAAAAATGATAAAATTAAAATTTGAAAAATTTTCTTTCTTGAATAAGGTGTTCCTTAAACAAGTGCATGCAATACTTATGCGAATTTGAGCTTTGTTAGCAATTTTGCCATTTATTTTACGGTATTCTTAACATTGGGTTTCAATCACACATTTGTTGACATTTATCTAACAGAATTAGATAAATGAACAGGCATTAGTCGTCGTTTCAGAAACATATTTGGAGAAAATGTCAACAAAATTGAATTAAAAGATAACCATACACGTCCCATACAGTAAAATGAAGAGATTAAAAAAAAAAAAGAAAAGAAAAGAAGAAGGAATTAACTTTTTTTCCCTTTCTTTTAATTTTGCCCCATACTTATTTGCTTTTTTCAAAAAAATTCTGGTGTCTTGATTTTAGCAAGAAAGGAAAAATAACTAAATAAAAATAAATAAATGATTTCAGCTTAATTTTTAAAAATTTGTTTGGAAAATTTCGGAGGGGGCTGCAGCCCTATCAGCCCACCTCCTGAGTACGCCACTGGGAGAAGGGATGAGGTTTTGTGGCTTTCCCCGTCATTTTCATTCAAAATCATTCCAAAACCTCAAATTTTAGGCGATTTTTGGTAATACTAAGCATGCAGAATGTTTGGGACTCTTGCCCGGATTTTTTTAAATTTACGTTTTGAACCAAAATCTCAACTTCAAGTTCTCTTTCAAACATATTTGAATTTGAAGCTCTAGAAAAAAAAAAGTTCTCTATGGCGAAATTGGGATTGGGGTAGGAAGATCTCTCCTGGAAAATGACCACAATATAAAAGGTGTATAGAAAGCAATTTTGAGTAAAGCCAAGACGTTACTTACCAAATTCGCTTGAGCAAAAGTTTCTAGTTTGATGTCTTGTTTTTATACAAGGAGGACAATCACCTACATAAAAATAAAATAATTGTATCAGATGGAAGCAGGGCCGAGTTTAGCTCCATGCCGCCTCTAAGCAAATTTGAAATCTGTCACACCCCCCTCCCAAGGAATAAATAAAATTCTTTAACTCGAAAAACGCAACTGAAGCCTTTAAAAAAGTAGCATTCTCAAAATTGAAATTGTTCTAAAATTGGACTTCTCTCCAAACGCAATTAAGCCTGCTTTTTTACAATCGAGGAGTGCTTTTTTTCACAACTACTGTTTTACACTAATAGATAGACACGCATGAAAAATACTTCACTTTCATACCGTGTGTAAGAAAATAGTTTTAAATGACAAAAAAAAAGGGGGGGGGGGGTGTCGGTGCCAAAAATGAAAGAATACTAACATTTTTCTTCCAAGAATAGCAATAAAAAATTTTTTTTAAAGCAAAGCTGCTGCCTCTGAAAATTTGCCGCCCTAGGCAGCTGCCTAGTCTGCCTATTGGGAAATTATGCCCTGGAGGGAAGAATGCTTGTCTATTCATTTTACGTATATATAGTCATTTTAGCAGTTGGAAAAAATATTTGTGTGAGTGCCACACCTTTTTGCGTGTGAAGTTTTTAAATGTTCATTAAAAATCATCCATTGTGCCTTAAAATTCGGCGATGGCGAATTTTTGAGTTTTGCAAGCCTCTTAATAATATCTAATAGTCAAAGCAGGAATATTTAATTGGTTGATGCTTCTCTTACACGATTGTTCCATCACAAGCTTTAAGGCTTTGCGATACCATTAAGCATTAAAACTCAATTTCTCAAAAATTAATTACGTCATTATTCTCCGGGAATAGCTATATATATAATCCACTCACCTGAAATCAATTAAACTTTTCTTTGAACTCTTACCTTTTACATTTTGAACTTTTTTTCGCCCTTCGTCTCTGTGCTTCCGAATCGGACGACTTTCAACAGGCGTCGATTTCTCTCGACTTTTCGTCGTATAATAAACATGACTACTACCGATATTTCTCGTTTGTGCGAGTGTTCCATTTGGCCTTCCAAACTGATCAACAGTTAATTCAAAACTTTGAGGATTTTTAATGGACATTTTTGAAAACGTATTCTCCAACGAATTTGGTTTTTCTGTCGTTGAAAACTTGACTGCTGGAAAATCTTTTACATCAACTCTTTTTGAGTTGAAGGTAGAATTATACTGATTGCTCAATTTCTTGTTGTAACTTAGCTTGTAGTTTAAGTTCCTTTTGACGCTCCAAGATGGAACTGATTTCAGGATTTCGTTGTAGTGGTAATAAGATTTGTAGCCCTGGAATTTCCTAGTTGGAAAACTTCTGTTTTTTGTATGGTGTGTGGATTCGATGATGTCATTCACATTCTCTGTTTTTCCATGTTCATTTCGAATGATTGTTGGATGCTTTCTTTGTTTTAAAGGATTAGCGTTGAGGGAATTTCTTAGAGGATTGCTCGTCGATATCCAGTATTCGTAACGAACTGTAGGAATGTCTCCAGATCCTAAAGCCTGTAGGAGAGAAAACTTGATTACAAACACAATATATTTCCATTTTTCGATATAAATTTACAATTACGTTTTAAACATATTAGAAAATCAGTCTTCAAAGTCTAATTAGATACCGCATATTCGGTTTTCTATTGTTTCTAGTAGTTTGACTACTTCTTTATCAAGTAGCATCTGTTTCTCTATATCATTCTCTAAAAAAATTGTAGCCAATGAAACATTTTACTAATATTTTTTCCATCATAATTTAGGAATTGTTTCAGACGTTTAAGTCACCACTATGAGTATCAATCATAAGGCAGATTTTGCCTTTTTTAAATCCAACATTTCACTCCAATATCTTTTAGAACTCTTCGTTCTCGTTCGCGTTACGAACTTCCACGAAAGTAGTCATCCGTGATGAACTAAATAAATTAAACTTTATGGTTTATGGGGGTTACGTGACGTGAAATTTCAAAACTATTTTTTGCCTGTTTTTTGGCGAAGAAAGCATGGAACTTTAATGAGATCATTTTGTAACGATTTCCGTAGAAGGTCGTCACGTTGCTATTAGTCTTTTGCATTGATCGAAAGACAAAATCCAAGCACTTATTTCGAAAATTTTGTTCGAATGTAGATGACTCCTCGAGCAGTATATTTATATTATAAAGCAACAACAAAAATGTTGGGACTGTGTGAATACTTCTCCAAAAGTTCTTGCTTCAACTATTGCTCAAATGCAAACTAATATTTTAATATGCAATGAGTTACCGCCCATAAGAAAGGGAAATTTTCATTTTTATGTGACTGCTACGAAAACCAAAGATGTCAATTCCAAAACCTACTCACATAAATAAGCACATCAAATCTGATTGGTCCAGTAGCGGAAATGAGTTCTTGACCATCCCAGTTTCTAGTGTAGTTAAAATCTGATCCATAGACTGGAAAACGTCCTGGCGATTGTATCTTCCAGTTACCATTAATATGATAGTTCCCTTCGTAATCAACTAAAACTGAAAAATTTACATTAGAATATCGTAATTTATATGTGTAGTGAGTGCATCAATTAACTCTAATCACTTATATATAGTATGTGCATCAATTAACCTTAAAATTACTCCAAGAATCTCTCTTTTGACTAAGGGACACTACTGAACCAGTAAATAATTAAATGAATATATGTCATTGGAATGTCGTTTTTTTCCGACATGCACTGCATTGAAAAAAAAAAAAAAAAAAACCTATTTATGAGTCAGAAACACTGTTAATGATTGATAAAATACTTTGAACTCTGAAGAAATGGGATAATTAATGTTTTCAGTCATTAAAAAAATGAAAAATGAATTGAATTAAATTGAAAAATAACGTCATAAGAGTTTAATGTGTAAATAATAAAAATAAATTTACCGAGAAAATTGTTGTCGCTCTTTTCCTCTACAAGAATGTGACTTGCTCCTGCTGGAATTCTCGTTATATGATTGTAGTCGTAATGGTGATCTGAAAAGATTTAAGGTTTTGTTTGCAGTTGTGGCATCTTTTTTGACATCAAGTGATTCTGCTCCACATTTTTTGGCTGCTTTTTAATTTTGATTAATTTTCATATTAATTCTACAAGATAGTTAGTTAATACCATGTGTTTTAGACCAGGAGGATTATTCTGGCACCTGCAGGGAATTATTCCGTTTTGGATTATTCACACTATACATTTTTGCTGAAACTCTCTGGCATAGAAATTCCGCAAACTGAGACGGTTTGTTGGGTGATGACGTCAATTCGAAGCGGAATGCTACCGATTTTTTTCTGGAATAGGGCCCGAGGAGTCCGCAAACTGCGGCTCGGGAGACGCGTGCGGATCTTATATTGCTTGAATTTGTCAGTACAGAACTATAAATATTAAATTTTGAAGGAAATTCTTCATTCCGCTTTTGATGTTTAATCTTTTGCCCCACAAAGATGAATTCCACATTGAGGGGGGGGGGGGGGTCGGAGAGTAGAGACTTTTACAAGTAGAAGTAAGGGGGAAATATTTGATTTGAAAAATCCTGGCGCCACCCAAGTAGCATCAACTCATCGGATTTTGCTCGGCCGATCAACAAACTCATCGTAAACTGATCCTGTAACGCACGATGACATCGTTCCGATCAGTATCCGAGCACAGTTTTCGATGAGCTACTTTTCATCGTAAAGCGATATCCTTCCGATCAACTTTCCCGATGAAAATAAGCCGAGCTATATTCCATCGGAAAACGATATCCTTCCGATCACGTTTCCCGATGAAATTCCTCGGCACGGGACTGTTCTGCTCGTAAATTGCTCCAAATCTCATCGTATTCTCATCGGATTTTGCTGCTCGGATTCTGCTTGGCCGATGAGAATTTCATCGGGTTTCGATGAATGGCCGATCATCGGCCGATGAGATGATGCTGCTAGGGTACCCATCAGTTTTGAATTTAAAGGAACATTTATTCATAAGTTGCATCTTTTTTGATATTTCTAAAAATGTCCCAGCTAAACCTTTAAGTACTGTTGTTACAGTGTGTCCATTAAATGAGTGACCCATATTGTTTTTGTTTCTTTCAAAATTTATCACTTACTTAATGGAGTGTCTATCAGATGAAATAAATTCATCAAATGAACGCGCTTAAAACGAAAAATAATCACAATACAGTTTAAAAGAACTAAAAAATACGCTTTTAAATATAGTTTAGCCTTTAGTATTAACAATAGTATTAAATATATTACTTTTATATTTGCAAAGAACGTAAATTTTATCTTTTATTCAGAATTACAGACAAACTTTGAAACACTTATGATACAACAGCATGTAATATAGTTTAGCCTTTAGTATAAAAATAGTATTAAATGTATTACTTTTATATTTGTAAAGAACGTGAATTTTATATTTTATTCAGAGTTACATACATACATAGAAACAAACCAACCCACATGTGAAACTAATAAAATCGTATTAATAAGAAAAACATGGGTCACTTACTTACTGGACCAGTCATTTAATGGCTCATTTTGAGCATAAAGAGCAAAATGGGCGAGTGCTTTGGCAGCTACTAATGCAAAAAGCACACACGTGCAAAAGTACAAACTAAAAAGTAAAAATAACTCACCTTTAATACCATCGTAAGTAGTTTTACTTCTTGCTCGTCTTAAAAATGTGTGTTCATACTTGATGCATGTTGAATTATTTCCACGGCATACGCCACACATATCCCTGTGGTTATCTCTTCCGATGTATCCAGCACAGTCCACTTGCTAAAGAATAAAACAACGTACTTGAAAAGCAAATTAGAGGAAATCGCGCAATTGTGAGCATATGGTACATAAAATCACAGCCTCCAAAAATATTATATTAGATTTTCAGTAAATAATTCATTAATCTGAGTGAAGCACTTTTAGGATGGCTAGATTATCAATATCTTAGCCGAAGGTAAAACTATGAAGTGATAAAATACTGAACCTTTTATTTGAGAATTCATTCTCTAGTTGCTGGATATTTCAAATAAGACACATAATAAAATGAAAGCAAAAATATATGAGAACAAGATACAAAAAATTCAACAAAAATGCTAATGCAAAACAATACAACAACGAATCCAAAGAAATATTTACAATAGTTTTTTTTTTGGAAAACAAGAAGAAAACCAAAGAAAACATTTACAGTAGTTTTCTCTGACTTCATTCCGGCGCTATTTTCATTTTTTTTTAAAGATTTGCATTTTTTTTCTTCTGAGCTCACCTTTTGGTTTTTGATTTTCTCTTTATTTATTTTTTTTTTTCATCTTTTCCGTATATTTTTGCTCTATCTCTCTCTCTTTTTATCGCTCAATGTAGTCAGATGTGAAATAATATAAAAATAAATATAATTTACGTATTTCGCACATTTTACAAAGTTTGAATGTTTAAAGTTACTTCCAAAGTGAAGATTGTTTCTGTTGTTATTAGAGCATTTTCAGTTTTGTTTAAATGCTCACATGTTGTACATCAGTGCTTTGCGTAAGAAAATATTGGAGAGATTAATAAGAGAAAACAAAAAGCGCGAAGTGAAAATTTTACTGACTCGTTACTGAAAGATTATAATAGTGAACTGATGTAAAAATTAAAGCTAAATTCCATTGACTTTTGTGTATTTATGATTGACCTTTTTGAAAATTGAGCTACAACTCATTTCACACTCCAGGGTCCCCCGTACCTACCACAGCTTCGTGGTTTAACCGGGAAAGGACCCTGAAGAGCGCTCTGTTCTTAATTTTGAACCAGAACCTAGGGTCGAGCCCAGCACCCCCAGAGGTATCGTTTCACTTGGAGGACTTTGCGACCACGACATTTTTAACGCCTCCCAGTCACCATTAATCAAGACTGTGGATCTTTGATCGGCTGGGATCGAACTCGGGTCCCTCCGGACATGAGTCCGATGCCTTACCGATCGGGCCACCACGGCCCTATTGAGCTACAACTGAGAGAGATGCATAAAATAAGTGCTACATGAAGGAGAGGCATAAAAGCTGCAACCTACAGGTTGTTTTTTTCTGCATTAGTACTGTGATGGCAGTGAAACAGAATTTACAGAATGCACTTGCGACCCTACTTTATTTGAGTATTTTATCTCAATAAAAATAATTAAAAGGGCTTACCAGATTTCTGAAATGTTCATCCATGAAACAGGAATGCTCCCTGCTCTCTAGCTTCGTGGGAATTTGAGAGTACGCATTCTTGGCTGCTTTTTAGAGTGATTTACGAGGTAGTTTATTCTCAATGTTATAAATAAATGGTTACTGATTACGAATCTAAACCAGGAGTAATAATAAATTACACAAATAGATAATTTTAAATATTTTATTTCTTAGATGTTATATTTAAAAGTTACCTCAGTAAGAAGAAGTAGTATGAATGAGGAATAAAAATTAGAGCAATATTCACATGTACTTTTTATTGGCTCGGATTTTTTCACAAACATTTTTTTTAATATTTAAACTTGCTGTGAAAATTTTCGAAAGCCAATCCATTATTGATTTAACACATTAAGATTACAAATTCCCAAGTAATTAACCTAAATTATCCTTCACAGTTAATTACTTTTCGACTTTTTGGCTCCCTATCATCAAATTTATCTTTAACTGGGATTGGCCTATATAAAAATATCAGGTTCTTATTTTCTGAAAATTCTGAAAATGATTCAATACTTAATCTGAAATAACTTTTTACAATATAAAATCCACACGGAGCATAGCGTGAACCATGTCTTTGTATGTCAACCCAAACTTTAATTGTATAACATTGCTGTTGTAGACTACTCTCTTCGATACACACTGTATAATGTTCCATGTTCGCAATTATAACGTACTTTAAATTACGTACCATACACCTACCGTTGATACACAGAGAGGATTCCAACGTTTCCGCTGAGGGACAGATAGTACCATCAACCACCTTCCCGAAACTGTACACGAAAGATCCATCTGCGGAAGAACATTGCAGTTCACAGGGATTCTTGCCTAAATACAAATACAAGATTGAGGCCAATTAAATTTAGCTGATATTCAGCGTTTAATATTTGAGTTTCAAGAAAAATGTTCGTACCGTTATAATGTGGTATCCATTCGGTAACTTTTCTTCCAGCTATTAGTTGTCCATTACGCTGGGAGCATTGATAATTTATAAATTCTTCATCATCAGAGGAACAATTCTATATAAAACACTTTAAATGTTATAAGTTTATTTATTTACCAGTAAAAATTCTCAAAAAAAAAGAAAAAGAGTATCATTTATGCAGAGGAAAACTTGGAAAAATAAAGAACGAAATAATAGAAGTTTGTATTTTCAATTAGATATTCATACATGCTTTAAATTTCATGTGATCATGATTTAATTGATGCAAGCTGTCTTTTGTGAGTATTAAATACAGCTTAAAACCTGTTCATTTGACGCTATTTTTTGTATCTCCGCTTCGGTCTACAACTGTAAAATCTCTTAAATAGTTAAGGTGATTTCTGGTACAAAAACGCATTTTCCTTAGCGTCTATCAATCCACAGTTGAAATACTTACGTTTCGGGAGCAAATTTCATATTCCACAGTCTCCCCAATACAGGCGTCCGGTGATACAGGATATCTGATCATCCTGAAATGGGATAGAAACGATTAATTATTTCAAGAACTAAGCATGTTGAAATATACAGGGTGTCCACTCCTATCGTGGCCTAATATCTAATTTCTAAACCGTTAGAGAAAAGCATATAGTTAAAGTATATAGTATTTAGGAAATATCTCCAAATTACGAAAGGAATTTTGGGTCTATTCAATGTTTTTCAAAAAATCAAATTTTGAAAGAGTTACGAAATTAAAATTTTTATACAGCCCCCCCCCCCCAGTCCTATCAATCATATTTAGTAAAACATTCTTGACACTGTAACGTTTAAAACTAAAAAAAAATCACTGTTCTACCACAAAATTGACCGAGTTATGACGTTTTGAAAAATCAAGATTTTGCATTATTTCATGACGTCATCGAGAGATCGCTTAAGGAACCGTATGCAAAATCCTTCAAAATCTTGATTTTTCAAAACGTCATAACTCGGTCAATTTTTGTCGCAGAACAGTGATTTTTTTAAGTTTTAAACGTTACAGTGTCAAGAATCTTTTACTAAACATGATTGATAGGACTGGGAGGCTGTATAAAATTTAAATTTCGTAACTTTTTCAAAATTTGATTTTTTGAAAAACATTGAATAGACCCAAAATTCCTTTCGTAATTTAGAGATTTTTTCCTAAATGAACTATATGCTTATCTCTAACGGTTAAGAAATTAGCTATTGAGCTACGATAGGAGTGGACACCCTGTATATTAGGGTGTATCGAAAAAAACTTTTTTTCGAAATTCAATTTACTAAGTTGATAAAAAGTTGCCCCTACCTACCCACATATTCCACAAAAAATTTCAGTCTAATCAGAAATTGTTTAGGTGTTCCGCACGAGGCCTGAAGTTTGTGAATTTCTTCAAAAATATGATTTTTAAAAATTTTTTTTTAAATATTAAGAATAAATGTTAAAAATAATTCAAGTTGAAAAATGTGTACCGCAAAGTCGGAGGACAAAATTGGGTTTGAAAAAGAGTATATTAAACAACATTTAAATCTCCCACGTTTATTCTGAACTTACGTAATTTTCACCAAAACTAGCATTTTACAAGTCTATGCGGCTTGGTTAGAAACTTGTTTATGAATGTGGAATCTAACTGAAATAACACTTGAAACTGGGACTCATCTGTGATTAATGTGGAGTAAAAAGTAAAATAATATAAACTATTAACGGAATCTAAGCCCCTCGTCACACAGTGCCCGCGTTTCTATCGGGGCCCCGTGATGGTAAACGAAGTACAACTCCGCTAGCGTAGCTGCTTTAGGATGGCAGAAGAACATCTATCTTTGGTTGAGGAAACAGACTCTAAATATTTCGGACATGGTTCTCCAGTAAATGGCCCAAGAAAAGAAATTGTAGCTTTAGTTTCACGATTTATAGAAAAAAAAGTTTTATTGATAAAGAACATAAAAACTATCGGTTGTGATGGCACATCAGTTAACACTGGAAAATCAAATGATGCTATTAGACTTCCAGAAAAGTCTTTAGAACCCTCACTACAAGCTATGGTATGTTTTCTTCATCTAATGAATTACCACTTAGAAAGTTAACGGGGGCTCTTGATAAACCGACTACTGGACAAAATTCTTTTAGTTGAACTATTGGAGAATTCTAACAATATTGGTAAGATCTACCAGTCATGAACTTTAAGAAAATAAAACGCGTTTTACCAGAAGTTGACGTCAAAGAATTGAGTCAAAAATACTTATGGGATGTGCCAAAAGCTGTAATGTCTGGCAAATGTTCTTAAAATTTAGCAGAAAGGAACCCTGCAAACTTTTCCCATGTAAGATGGCTCACGATGGCAAAGTTTTGAGGCTATACATCGCAGGTAGTGATCCAAGTTCAGAGTTAAATAAACTAGCATAATTTATAATAAAGGTTTATGCTCTCTGCTTTTTCACAATCGAATCTCAGCATAAAATTATTCATGCATTTAAGCATTTTTTAAGACCATAGATTGCAACAAGAATTTGGATTCAAATCTCCAAAATGTTATCCATTCCACATTGTAAAGAACTCATCTTGCCTGGGAAAAAAGCTTGCAGGGTTCCTTTCTGCTACATTTTGAGAACATTTGCCAGACATTACAGCTTTTGACACATCCCATAAGTATTTTTGAATCAATTCTTTCCCAAGTAGCACACTTCGTTTTTTAAAGGTTGTAAAATAGTTATTAACGTTGTAACAACCGCTTAAAAACGTTTATAAAACGTTTAAAAGTTATTTGTGCTACCTGGGTTGACATCAACTTCTGGTAAAATGCGTTCTATTTTCTTAAAGTTCATGACAGTAGTAAAGAAAGGAGAGTTCTGCGGCGGGAGGCGGAGGGAAGGAGGGAAAGGGGCGTGGCAGGTGGGCGTGGCTGTCACGTGACCGGAAGGGGCGTGGCAGGTGGGCGTGGCTGTCATGTGACCGGAAGGGGCGTGGCTGTCACGTGACCGGAAGGGGCGTGGTAGGTAGGCGTGGCTGTCACGTGACCGGAAGGGGCGTGGTCTTGATGAGTTGAGTTGAGTTGTCCCCCTCCTGCTGCTCTTGTAAAAGGTTACGAGGGTTTTAAAGAGTTGAGTTGAGTTGTACACCTCCTTCTGCTCCCGTAAAAGGTTACAATAGTTTTGGTTTCCTTTAGAGTTGAGTTGAGTTGTTTTCCAAAAGTTTTTTCCTGAATGGCAACACCCAGAAAAAGGGGCGTGGCACCACGTGGTAATAAAACATGACTTTTGGAGTTTAGTTGAGTTGTACTCCTCCTTCTGCTCCCGTAAAAGGTTACAATTGTTTTGGTTTCCTTTAGAGTTGAGTTGTTTTACAAAAGTTTTTTGCTGAATGGCAACACCCAGAAAAAAGGGCGTGGCACATGCGGAGGAAAAAGGGGGTTGACATCACGTGGTAATAAAACATGACTTTTGGAGTTGAGTTGAGTTGTACTCCTCCTGCTGCTCCCGTAAAAGACCACAGCGATTTTAGCTTCCTTTAGAGTTGAGTTGAGTTGTTTTCCTAAAGTTTTTCTCTGAATGGCAACACCCAGAAAAGGGGGGCGTGGCACATGCGGAGGAAAAAGGAGCTTGGCACCACGTGCTAATAAAATATGACTTTTGGAGTTGAGTTGAGTTGTACACCTCCTTCTGCTGTCTTAAAACAGTACAGCACCACGACTTAACTGTGTTATCAACTCGAGTTTAGTTGTTTTCTCAGTTTTTTTCTTGAATGGCAACACCTGAGAAGAGGGGGCGTGGCACATGCGGAGGAAAAAGGGGGCGTGGCACCACGTGCTAATAAAACATAACTTGTGGAGTTATGTTGAGTTGTATACATCCTTCTGCTATAATTGAAAAGTAAAGCATCACCAGTTGATTATTATGCAAAGTCGAGTTGAGTTGTTTTCCTAAAAGTTTGTCTCCCTGAGTGGCAACACCTGGGAAGGGGGCGTGGCACATGCGGAGGGAGAAGGGGTGTGGCTCCAAATATTTGCGAAAACCTTCGTTTTCAATGATAAGTTGTGGCGCCATCTATTAGTAAAAAGTGAAATTATTTGCCTTTTCCACATATTTAAATAATATATTTATTTTATTTGGACTTAGATTTATTTTTGTATCACCAGTGGGTTCGAACCTCGAATCTTTGGATCCAAAAAGCATTCGTGTTTTAAACAGTAGCGCGCTTTACCGTTTAACCCACCAATGCTTTCTCTTATGATAAGATACAAACGTAGGGATTATATCGGGAGAGAAAAAAAAAGTTTTATTTTTTTTTATTCTTAATAGGATATTCAACAAAAACATCATCATTTAAAATGTAATCGTCATTCGAGATGATGACGTCAAGTGAAGAGGTGGTGTGGATTGTTTTCGTTTACATCGGTCTATGTGTTGTTATGACCATTATTTACTTATTAACAGGAAAATCTGATTTTTCACTTGATTTTATTCTTTACCCGAATGTCACATCCATCCCTCCTATAATATCTTTCAGAGGATAATTTTACTACAACATTGAAATCTGCTCCTTAATAATGAATAAAGCGTATCAAGATCCAAGCCATGTAGCTAGTTTTGGTGGTGTCGATGCATTATATCATGCTACACGAGGAAAAGTGCCGAAGAAAGTCATCCAGAAATATTTGACGGGGGTGGATGCGTACACACTCCACCGTCCAGCAAGAAAAAAATTCCCAACCAATCGGGTGGTTGTTCATTCCAAAGATCATCAGTGGCAAGCCGATCTCGCCGATGTTTCAAGTTTACAAAAACATAATCGAGGTTATCGATATATATTGACATGTATTGACATTTTCTCAAAATATGCGTGGGCGAAGCCTCTGAAGACGAAACAGGGTCGAGAAATTGTCGAAGCATTCAAATCTATTTTTTCTGAGAGAAAACCAAAGTTACTGCAAACGGATCAAGGTGGCGAATTTAAAAATACTCTCTTTCAAAAGTTTCTCCAAGAGAATCAAGTCAAGTTCTTCACGACTTTTAATGCAACGAAGGCTTCGATAGTGGAAAGGTTTAATCGTACTCTGAAAACAAAAATGTGGAAATATTTTACGAGTAGGAATACTTATAATTTTATTGATGTCTTAGACGATTTGGTGAAAAGTTATAATATTACTTACCATTCCACCATCAAGAGAGCGCCTGCAGAAGTGAATGATGATAACGAGGGTGATGTCTATTTCACGATCTATGGCGATAATCAAGATACGGATGTGAAACCTTGCGTTTTCGACGTCGGTGACGTTGTTCGCATTTCCAAGCAAAAACTCACCTTTGAAAAAGGATACGAAGCAAATTGGTCCGAGGAAATGTTCATCGTCACAGAATGTGTGAAAAGATCTATTCCAGTATATCGTGTGAAAGATTTAATGGGGGAACCCATTCAAGGCACTTTTTATCCTCAAGAATTACAAAAGGTTCAACTTAAAGAAAATTATACTGTCGAAAAAATATTGCGAAAGAGGAAAAAGGAAAATCAAACTGAATATTTCGTTAAGTTTCGCGGGTACCCAGATAAATTCAATCAGTGGATTCCATCCTCTCACTTATCTGACCTATAAATACAAGGAACGTTGTATAATTTGCTCAGTTCTTCGAAATGTCTTTCTTTGTGACATTGCCGAGCGACAATTCTTTGAATTATTTTCCAGATAATAAAATATCACATTTTATTACACGCTTACCAACACCAATTGAACTAACAGGTAATTGGGAATGTGCTTTAGTAGAATTGATCTATCCACATACTTGGTATAATGTGAACCGAGAGAATAACGTGATCGGATTCGATTTAGGTGATGGAAAAGAATTAGGTAGAAATATTCCTCCAGGATGTTATGAAAATGTACCTGACATTTTAAAAGCATTAAGTATACCTGATCATGAGAATCGAATTTCATTCAACTACAATGCTGTGACAAAACGTGTGCGTGTAAAAGTCAAAAACAATGCACGTGTTGTATTTCATGAAGGATTATCACAGATGCTAGGCTTTCCTCCAATGGTTGTTGGTGGGGAGAGCGACAAAAATGTAGAACAGACAGTGTTCAGTCCTCAAATCGCAGATCCAAATGCACATTTCAGAGTGTTGATGATTTATACGGATATTATCGAACATCAAATCGTGGGAGATATTCTCGCCCCCCTCCTACGTACAGTTACAGTGACTGGTACAGACGGTGAGATGGTCAACGTTGAATATGAAAGACCTCATTATTTACCACTGAGTCGAAAAATTATTGACACTATCGAAATCGTTATAAGGACCAACACTGGAATGTTAGTCCCATTTGAACGTGGAAGATCGTACGTGAAACTTCACTTCCGTCAGAAATACCTCTCGTAATGTATGTACCATATCAATGCTGTCAAAAATCCTTCGCGGATTACTATAGTCAGCAATCCGGAAATGGGCTTAATTATTATCAAGGATCCCCTTATCAAAGAGGGTATGGTTTCGGTGGTCTCTTCAAATCGTTTTTCAGGGCTGCAGTACCCCTTTTTAAATCAGGGGCTAAGACTGTGGGAAAGCAAATTTTAAATAGCGGTGTTGACTTATTTAATGATGTATCACATGGTGAAAATCTGAAAGTGGCTGCGAAGCGTCGATTAAAAGAAGCCGGAAAAAATTTGACTGATAAAGCTGCAGTTAAAATTAAAACTATGATTGGTTCCGGAAAAAGGAATAAAAAGCGTAAACTGTGCGTGAAACGAATCAGTTTTCGCAAAACCAAGAGAGTGAAAAGAGATCACGATATTTTCTCTTGAGAAAAATGGCCTCCCTCATCCACCGTGACTCCGAAGCATGTGTGAAATCGGAACTGGACTTATTCACATTACCCCCTACGCAAGCTGCTATTGAAAAAGGACAATTTGTTGAATATCATCCTATTGCTAGCGTGAAAGATGGTGCCCCACTGGAGTACTTAATTTCAGGATCAGGTTCAGAATATACGGACCTCTCGGCCTCTTACATCTACGTGAAAGCGAAAATAGTCAAGCCGGATGGATCTGCATTACCCGACAAGGAACCCGTCGTTCCAACCAATTTATTCCTGCATTCACTGTTTTCCCAAATTGATGTCAGTTTGAATGAGCGAAATATTTCTTCAGCAAGCAATACATATCCATACCGTGCATACATCGAAACTCTTTTAAATTATGGAGAAGATGCGAAGAAAAGTTTACTCACCTGTGAGATGTTTTACAAAGACTCCAATCCTGCAGAAATTGATCCGACGGCTGAAGATGCAGACGATGGATTAAAAGCACGATATGATCTCAGCAAAAATAGTAACCAGTTCGAACTTCTAGGCAAACTCCACTGCGATATTTTCGAACAGAATCGTCTCATGTTAAATTTAGTCGATATTAAAATTAAGATGATTCGAAGCAGCGCTCCATTCTGCCTCTTATCAAACAAGGAGGCTGCCGACTATAAAGTGGTATTAGATCATGCTTCTCTATTCATTCGAAAAGTGCAAGTCAGTCCCGGAGTTTCTCTCGGACATGCAAAGGCTTTAGAAAAAAGTTCTGCTAAGTACCCCATCGACAGAGTTCTATGCAAGACATACTCCATTTCAAAAGGAAGTTTCTCCTTTACACAGGATAATGTATTTTTAGGCGTCATGCCTAAAAGGGTGGTGATTGGATGTGTGGAAAATGCTGCCATGAATGGACAATATCGCAAGAATCCATTCCTATTTGCTCATCATAATGCGAATTTTGTTGCTATTTACGTGGATGGACAACCTGTACCGAGTAAACCTCTGGAATTAGATTTTGAAAATGATAATTACCTTCGTGCTTACTACACTCTGTTTGATGGATTTAATAGTGATAAAGGCATTTATTTATCACGTGATCAATTTTCGAAAGGAAATGTATTATATTGTTTTGACCTCTCCGCTGACATGTGTAATGGACCTCATTTAAATTTACAACATCAAGGAAATTTGAGAGTTGAAATTAAATTTAGCAAAGCAGTTGCTGAAACCCTATCACTACTAATTTACGCAGAATTTCAAAACGTGATTGAAATTACGAAATCTCGTCACATATTATGTGATTTTGCAAATTAGAAGAAATAATGGATTCCAATCAAATACGAGACATTTTACTGCAAGATTCAATCACTAAAAATCATTTCATTGATGTATTTCCCAGCGATCATCTTATCGACATTCTCATCGATACAACACCTACCTGTTTTATTGCAAACGTTGACACTTCTACAGAATCTGGAAGCCATTGGGTTGCTTTTTACGTTGAAGAAAAACATCGCCAGTTAGAATTTTTTGATTCTTATGGAAACCCACCATCTTTTTTTGGAGGACCTATTCACGATTTCGTATCTCAGTTTTCAAATGTATCCTATAATCCCATGACATTACAAAGCAATGTAACTGCTGTATGTGGTCAATACTGTATTTATTATTTATATTCAAGATGTCGCGCGCATTCACTGAAGACTTTTTTATCTTCTTTTGTATCAAATCATATATGTAATGACAAACGTGTGTATAATTTTGTAGCCAAATATTTTAATGTTCACCCAAATTTCTACCAATAAAGATATTTAAAGAGAATAATCTTGATCAATACTTTATTCAGAATGGATTTTCCAAAGCTACAACACAGTTTCACAATGATTGCGTCGGGTCCGACGGGTAGTGGTAAAAGTTTATTTTTTTCCAACGTTTTAAAATTTCGACATAAAATGTTTTCTATAGTTCCAGATAAAGTGGTATGGTTCTACGGTGTACACCAACCATTGTATGAGGAGATGCTTGATGTCACATTCGTGGAAGGGTTTCCGTCCAACTATCAAGACTATTTAGGAAAAAATACATTATTTATCATTGATGATTTAATGGCTGAATGTGGTAAAAATGATTCTATATCAAAACTTTTTACTCGTGGAAGTCATCACCTAAATATCTCAATCATTTTTATAACTCAAAACTTTTTCCATAAAGGAAAAGAAATGCGTGAGATAACTTTAAATGCCCACTACATTATATTATTCAAAAATAGACGTGATATGAGTCAAATTATACATTTAGGAAAACAAATATTTCCCAGACATTTAAAATTTTTTCAAGAAGCTTATGAAGATGCTACAAAGAAAAAGTTTTCCTATTTGCTGATTGATCTTAAAAATGATACGCCTGAAGATTTGCGTCTACGGACAGACATTCTACCCAATCAAACACAATATGTTTATCAAAGGAAGTTTGTATAAAAAGAGATGCTATAAGTTCAAGGATCCATTTGTAAAAATGACAGTCACGCAGCATCAATTGAAAGAGCTACATCTCATTCAAATCTGTCCTTCAAAATTACAGAAAGAATTATTAAAAAAAATTAATATTCAATGCATAAGAGCAATTTGTGAGTGTTGTCACAATACGTTAAAAGGGAATATACCTTTGTCGAAGCGTCAAAAGAAAAGACTTGCCAAGCATAAGACTAGCATACGTAGTTTAGCGAATCGAAAGTTATCACTTTCAAAGAAACGTAAACTACTTGTTCAAAAGGGTGGTTTTTTGAATATCCTGATCCCCGCTGCATTAACAGTACTATCATCACTCATCAATGGAATTTAGTAAAAAATTTGCTCTTATACCCTCAGAAATGGTAACAAAACATGCTATTACTAATAAGCAACTGAGTGAATTGGACAAAGCAATGATAGAGATTTTAAACAGTTCGTTGGATGATTATGAGAAGATTTCAAGATATAATAAAATTTTGCAAAAGAAATTACATTTAAGTGACTTTAACACAGGTATGGAAAAGGCAAAGGAAATGGAAGAAAAAATGAATGACTCGATAGGGATGGAAGAAAAAAACAATCAACAGAAAATAATTAAGGAAAACATTCAAGATAATGGTTATGAATCTATTATTATAAATAGTGTTCAGAAAAACTTTCAAAAGGTGGCGAAGAATCTACTACAAATTTTGAGAAAACATTCAGATATTCTAGCGTGGAATGATAAAGGAGAAGTGATTTATCACAAGGAAAAAATCTCAAATTCCAACATTGCGGACTTATTAAATTTAATTTTTAGCAATAGGAAAAATATAAATGTTGGAGGAAAAGATACATTTTTAAAAGCATTGAATGAAATGAATGTTCCGAAACATTTTGTGAAAAATAGATATATATATGATGTTAAACCTTCTATTGTAACTTCAGCGATAAAAACCACTGATAGAAGAAAAAATAAATATGTACCCCCTTTTCCAAAATGGGAAAATTTGTATTAATAAATATTTTTATATTCTCATTTGTTTAATTTATTGTATTTATTATAGTACCCTTAAGACGAAATATGAATTCACAAAGAAATAGTACTCACTCCCTTTATATTATTTACTCGGGTTTAAAGGACTTAAATAGTTGAAAGATACGTCACAGAATGATTGTTTAGCTCAACAACTGGTGTTGAATAGGGGTTTTCTTCTAGGGGAGTGGGAAGGGGGACGAGTGACAAATTCTTCAATCTTCGTGCACGTGCGAAAAACAAGTTTAGGCGTGGGGGGAAAGGGTATTGGGAACCTGTTTAGCGAGGGTGTTTAAGACTGGACCCACTGAGGTGTAATTAAGTGGTTCATTGTATTGTATTGGTTTCGTGAGCAAACACGTTCTTAAACGAAATGTGGATCACTTCAGCTTTACGCACTTACCAGTTGACTGTGGGAAGAAGTTCGGAGTGGATGATCTTTTGCGACTTCTTTTAAAATATCTATTTCACTAAATTTTTCTGTGATTCGAAGTTTTTAAAAAATTGACTCCAGCTTTTAAGCGGTGTAATGGATGATATTCCTAAGAAGACGAACACATTTCCTTGTGATGAGTGTGGAAAAGTATTTTCCAGGAAAGACAATTTGAAGAGGCATTTGAAAATTCATTTGGATGTAAAGTCTTTTGCATGTAACAGTTGTGAAAAAAAGTTTCACAGAAGTGATGATTTAAAGCGACATTTAAATACTCATAAAAATGAAGAGACTTTTGAATGTGCGGGTTGCAATTTAAAATTTTCTCGGAAGGATAACTTCACACGCCACATGAAAAGTCATTTTCAGACGATAAAGTGTGAGCTTTGTGAGAAAACATTTTCTCGCAAGAGCCATTTACTACATCATGATCGTGTAGATCATAGGCAGGTGAAACGAAAACAGGATAGTGTTCCAGAAAACTCAAAACGGATGAAGAAGGATAAAGCAGCATTAGATATTTTTTCCATGTTCGAGTTTAGACCCTCGGACACTAATAATGGAGATTTGAGGGTAGCACTGGAGGATGTTCGTTCATCATTAGAAGAGAAAATTAATGAAGAAGTTCGTGAAAAAAGATCCATTAAATGGTATTTAATGACAAAATGTGGTTTCAGCAGGTTGGGTACAGATGGTGAAATCGAAAGGATGACATCATATTTTAGAAGTTTGAATGTAATAGACTTAATCCCGGACTCTGTCAGCATCCACTTGGATGAAGCAATTGCAAAAACGCTAGCTTCATTTGAGGAATTTGTGAAAGATGGATCAGGTTGGACGTTAGACGAAGTTTTGGTTACTGAACTGTTTTCAGCCAAATATCAACCACTTGGAGGGGAAAGTTATATCCCACTTTCCTTGAATATTGAAGCCAAGAGAGCTGTTCTGAATATTCAGAATAATGATGCAAAATGTTTTCTGTGGTCAGTATTGGCACACAAGATGAAGCTTGATCGAACGCAGAAGCCTGAAAGGGTAAGTCATTACCTTAAACATGAAGAATCCATTCGCATGGAGGGTATTCCATACCCTGTACCCTTAAATAAAATCTCCGCAGTGGAGAAAATGAATAACATAAGGATAAATGTTTACGGGTGTGAATCGGATGAAATTTTCCCACTGTATATATCTTCCGTGGAATCAGATGACTGTATTAATTTATTGCTAATTACTGATGGTGAGAAGCATCATTACACACTAATTAGAAACATGTCTCGATTAGTCGGTGATCTCTCAAAGCATAACGGACAATGCTTTATCTGCCTCAGATGCCTTCATAGATTTTCAAAGGAAAGTATTTTGAAGGATCATGAAAAATATTGTCGTGTACATAAAGCACAAAAAGTTAAAATGCCTGAACCCGGTGAAAACTCTTTAGAGTTTACGAACTTGAATTTTCAACACTCAATTCCATATGTGATTTACGCGGATTTTGAATCAATTATACTACCAATTGATACAGTGGAGCAAAATTCTAAGCATGCATTTACAGTAAAAACTGCTTCTCATATACCCTGTGGATATGCATATGTGATAATTGGGCCCGAAGGAAAAAGTGTTAAGCCAATATATTGCTATAGAGGTGAAAATGCTGCTCACCACTTCCTGGATAGATTAATTATGGAAAAAAATGAAATTGCAAAAAAGTTGATTGAAATTCAACCTTTGAAACTGACGGCGGAGGAAGAAAAAAATTTTGCGAAAGCAACACATTGCTTTCTCTGCAAAAAGGAACTGGGAGAAGATCGAGTACGTGACCATGATCACGTCAGCGGGGAGTATCGCGGAGCCCTTCATAATAAATGTAACCTCAACTTTCGACTAAAAAGGGAAATACCTATCATTTTCCATAATCTAAAAAACTATGATGCACATCACATCATACTTGCCTTAGGATCTCTTAAGAATCATGATATCCAAGTTATTCCATCAACCATGGAAAAGTATATATCTTTCTCCCTTGTTAGTCGTGTTGAGAAAAAGAAAATAACCTTAAAATTCCTTGATAGTCTACAATTTATGCCTTCTTCCCTTCAAAAATTGGTGGAAAATTTGCCCCAAGAGAAGTTTGTGATTCTGAAGGAGAACATTCCACTCAATTTTGAAGTTCTGTTGAAGAAGGGTGTTTACCCCTATGAGTATGTTGACTCATTCAAAAAATTTGCTGAAGCTGAACTACCACCCAAAGAATTTTTTCATAGTTCTTTAACGGAGGAGACAGTTTCACAAAGTGATTATGACCATGCGCAGCATGTATGGGATGTACATGATATTAAATCCCTCGGTGAGTACCATGATCTTTACGTTAAGACTGACGTTTTGCTTCTTGCTGACGTCTTCGAAAATTTTAGAGAGATTTGCAGAAGAAACTATGAAATTGACTGCACACATGTGATGACTGCGCCGGGACTTGCATGGCAAGCGTCTTTGAAAATGTTACCAAATTCTCTTGAACTATTTACTGATGTTAACATGCATCTGTTTATTGAAAATGGAATCCGAGGTGGTGTATCTATGATAAGCAAAAGGTATGCAAAGGCAAACAATCCATATCTCAAGGATTTTGACCCATCTGTACCAACATCGTATATTATGTACTGGGATGCGAACAATCTGTACGGATGGGCAATGTCTCAGCCTTTACCGTATGGGGAGTTCGAGTGGTCAACAACTACTGATGTAAATGAAGAGTGGATACAAAATATTCCGGATGATGGTGAACACGGCTATATTCTAGAAGTTAGTTTAAGTTACGATCCTGAGCTGCACTTAATGCATAATTGCTATCCATTAGCACCAGAAGCTATGAAGATTACGAAAGATATGTGGTCACCAACCAATGCTGAAAATAATTTCTCAAACATTGCAAAAAG
Organism: Uloborus plumipes; assembly: GCA_038373865.1. NCBI lineage: Eukaryota > Metazoa > Arthropoda > Arachnida > Araneae > Uloboridae > Uloborus > Uloborus plumipes. The sequence goes on from JAXGGA010009780.1 coordinate 21,897, forward strand.
TGAAAAATTAGTCCCCAATCTAAATGATAAAAGCAACTATGTCGTACATTATCGAAATCTGAAGTTTTATTTGAAGCAGGGGATGCGTTTAAAGGAAGTGCATAAAGTGTTAAAATTCAAACAGAGTTCGTGGTTAAAGAGGTATATTGAATTTAACACCAATCAGCGAAAAAATGCAACAACTACATTTGAGAAAAATTTCTTTAAACTAATGAACAATTCAGTGTATGGAAAAACTATGGAGAATGTGCGGAACCGGATGGATGTGAAAATAGTGAATGATAAAAAAAAAGCCTCGAAGTTAGTTGCAGCACCATCATACGACTCATTTAGTATTTTCAATGAAGATGTAGTGGGGATAAAGCGTATCAAGACCACCATAACACTAAATCGCCCAATATATGCAGGATTTGTAGTGTTGGAGCTATCAAAATTACACATGTACAACTTCCACTACAATTTTGTAAAGAAAAAATACGGAACAGCTGCAAATCTACTCTTCACGGACACAGACTCTTTAACTTATGAGATTTTTACAAATGATTTGTACAAAGATGTTCAAGAACATCATGAACTTTTTGACACATCCGACTATCCCACGGATCATCACCTTTACAGCCTAGAAAATAAAAAACGAGTAGGTTGTTTCAAAGACGAGTTAAACGGGAAACCTATTATTGAGTTCATCGGACTTAGATCCAAAATGTACTCCATTCTTTTTGAAGAGGGAGAAAAAAAAACAGCAAAAGGTGTATCGAAAAATGTTATTGAACGGAAATTAAAGCATGAAAATTATAAAGATTGTCTTTTTAATAGGAAATTTAGTAGGGAGTTGCAGAGTCGGATCCAAAGTGAGAAACATAGTTTGTTTACTGTAAAAACGAATAAGATTACACTGTCACCATTCGATGACAAGCGATATGTGTTAGAAGATGGGATCAACACACTTTCCTATGGTCACCATGAAATCAATCGGGAGTAAAACATATACATCACGGATTTTCCCCGCTGACAATTCTTGCTTCTTCTTTTTTTTTTTTTTTTTTTGAAAATTACTATTCATAGGTATGTTTTCCATAATTGCTACAAATGTCTCTTTTTACATACATCTTATAATTTACATTCATAGTAAATGTCATCCTTGCTAATTTTATCGCACTATTTTACCTTTGAAATCATTGAGAAATTTTATATCGAATACGTAAATTCATATTTGAAATTTATTTTTAACAATTGAAAAGTGTAAAATAATTTATAAGTGATTAATTATTGTATAAATTTTCAACTGTGACTCAATCGATTATTTTCTTATTATTTTAATCTGTATTACCTTTTCTTGTTAAACCTCATACTTTTACTCTAAGTGCGAACAGACTGATTATTTTAACATAACTTTTAGCTGTAAATACTGTTTTGTAAATATTGTGTGTAAAATGCTTAAGTGAAAGTCACACTTCTGAAGTCAATGTTATGCAAAGGATTGATTATCGTAAAGAAACCCTCCTCAATTTTTTTTTAGTTGGTTATCATATAATAAAAATTGATAAGTGTATATAATGCAATTGGTTTATAACTAGAAAAATTTGTCTTGTTCTCCTATCAAATAATAAATTAACTTATTAGTGCATAATTATTCTAATGAGAGTTTAACTGCTTATTAACACATATTTTATTATTTCATATTTGTGTCTGTTGAAGGTTTTCATTATATATTTAATTTATTGATGTTGATGTATTATACAGCTTCATAATAGTTATGTCTAACCCAAAACTTTCAGTTTGATTCCTCCAAGAATTGTATAGTATCTATTAAGAATATAATTATACAGCTTTTCATTTTGAATTGTTTATGTTCTTGTGCTTGACATATAAATCGTTTTTTATAATTCTCTCATGACTCTTGATAAATTTTCCGATCTCTTTCATCCTTAAGTTACAATGACTTTATTGATTAAATTAGGAGTTGTAGATAGTCACGCTAAAAAATTATATATTGTAGAAGTAAATTTTCCCAAAACAGTATTATCTGGAGATCTGTTGCTTCATAATATGTTAAATTTTAGCTAAATCAGAACTTTTCTGTAATTTTAATATCCAAAATTAAAAAAACTCTTGAAAATGCATTATATTTTATATAAAGAATACAATAAAAAGAAATGAAGTTCTCAGCATGATTTATTTTCTTTCCAACCAGTACATTACATTTTAACATAGAAACAATTTTTCAACACAAAATTCTTTTAGGGAGTAACTCCTTGAATCATACTAAATTTTACCATTGACATATAAGCATTTCACAGAATCAAAAAATTCATTTACATTAAGACATTGGAAAAAGTCAGCAATTTTTACTAGATGGTAGAAAAATGGAAATTTTAAACATGCACTTACAAATTTGGATGCAACAGATTCCCAATCAAGATCATATAATGCAGCGTTGAAATATTGCGAAAACTTGTGGGATGGATTTGAATTTATACAGTCATGTCCCAGTTGATTTTCATAACCGATTTCACATCCATAACATTTAAAAAGTTTTTCAATACTTGTATTAATGAATTGATATACTATTTCACACAAAATTTGAGTACATTCTGTAATACCTTCTGGATTATCCGGATCCCAATTGTTATCAACTAGCGGATGAGATATATGTTTTTTAAGTTCATTCACTACGAAATATTCGAGGGTATCTTGCATCATATTTTCTTTTATAAGTTCAGAAATTGGATTCCTGAATGATATTAACTTTTTAACTTGGTTTTCATTCAGAGTGATGATGGTAGGTAAAAACTGGAAACTTGAGTCTCTTCTTTGGAAAAGTCTCTGAAAAGTGACCTGTTCACTTTCATCCACAAGCTGCTTTGAAATACACAAATGCTTTTGTACCATAATTCCTTTACTAGAATCTAAAGATGGTACTGAAAAGTCTAGTTCATAGTTCGTATTTTCCCACACCTGCGGAGAGAGGGAAATGCCATGTTTTGTGGGTATCAATGAGTTTGATGAATTCGATATATATTTTCTGATGTGTACTCTAGTCATACCTTCAAAGCAGGACACAACAGTAAAAAAATCGTCACCAAGGTGGAGCATGTTCTTTGGAAGGCATTCCAGCGTGATGTTTGGTGCTAAGCCTGTTTTCGATACCACTAATTCTTTTTTGATCCGAGATTTCTTGTCATCATGACTCCAACTTGAAGGTAAAGAACGCTTCATCTTTATATTAATTTCACTTATTGTGTAGGAGAACGCAAATAGTACAAAATAAACCTTTAACTTATTCTTCTCACTGATACAATAATATCTTTTAATATGCAGCGAAAAAGTTGTAATTTATCACTTTATACTCCCTTTAGCTTTCCACTCTTGTCAACATCAACGAGACGACTGAACTGTAACACTTTCCGTATAGTCAGTGGGATGAAAATGAATCTCAGAAAACATGTCTTTTCAAGATGAGACTTGTGTAGTCACGTGATCCTGTGATGTCATCATTATTATCGTTGCCAACGATGAAGTGAAATATTTTCAGAATATATAATCTTAAGGAATAGTGATGTGACAAGAACCAACATGTAGGTTACTTTTATACAAAATTGGGGAGGGTGGAATAATTAAAAAGAAAATTAAAAAAAATAATTGATAATGGTTAAAAGCATAGGAATTAAAATTAGATTATTAGATTCATTAACAAAAATTTTAATTCCTGCATTTAACCATTATTATATAGCAAGCAACTGAAATTTGTAGGGAAGAGCTATATAATCCGTCTTAATACTGCCGTAAGGAAAAGCATTGGTGGCTTAAACGGTAAAGCGCGCTACTGTTTAAAACACGAATGCTTTTTGGATCCAAAGATTCGAGGTTCGAACCCACTGGTGATACAAAAATAAATCTAAGTCCAAATAAAATAAATATATTATTTAAATATGTGGAAAAGGCAAATAATTTCACTTTTTACTAATAGATGGCGCCACAACTTATCATTGAAAACGAAGGTTTTCGCAAATATTTGGAGCCACACCCCTTCTCCCTCCGCATGTGCCACGCCCCCTTCCCAGGTGTTGCCATTCAGGGAGACAAACTTTTAGAAAAACAACTCAACTCGACTTTGCATAATAATCAACTGGTGATGCTTTACTTTTCAATTATAGCAGAAGGATGTATACAACTCAACATAACTCCACAAGTTATGTTTTATTAGCACGTGGTGCCACGCCCCCTTTTTCCTCCGCATGTGCCACGCCCCCTCTTCTCAGGTGTTGCCATTCAAGAAAAAAACTGAGAAAACAACTAAACTCGAGTTGATAACACAGTTAAGTCGTGGTGCTGTACTGTTTTAAGACAGCAGAAGGAGGTGTACAACTCAACTCAACTCCAAAAGTCATATTTTATTAGCACGTGGTGCCAAGCTCCTTTTTCCTCCGCATGTGCCACGCCCCCCCTTTTCTGGGTGTTGCCATTCAGAGAAAAACTTTAGGAAAACAACTCAACTCAACTCTAAAGGAAGCTAAAATCGCTGTGGTCTTTTACGGGAGCAGCAGGAGGAGTACAACTCAACTCAACTCCAAAAGTCATGTTTTATTACCACGTGATGTCAACCCCCTTTTTCCTCCGCATGTGCCACGCCCTTTTTTCTGGGTGTTGCCATTCAGCAAAAAACTTTTGTAAAACAACTCAACTCTAAAGGAAACCAAAACAATTGTAACCTTTTACGGGAGCAGAAGGAGGAGTACAACTCAACTAAACTCCAAAAGTCATGTTTTATTACCACGTGGTGCCACGCCCCTTTTTCTGGGTGTTGCCATTCAGGAAAAAACTTTTGGAAAACAACTCAACTCAACTCTAAAGGAAACCAAAACTATTGTAACCTTTTACGGGAGCAGAAGGAGGTGTACAACTCAACTCAACTCTTTAAAACCCTCGTAACCTTTTACAAGAGCAGCAGGAGGGGGACAACTCAACTCAACTCATCAAGACCACGCCCCTTCCGGTCACGTGACAGCCACGCCTACCTACCACGCCCCTTCCGGTCACGTGACAGCCACGCCCCTTCCGGTCACATGACAGCCACGCCCACCTGCCACGCCCCTTCCGGTCACGTGACAGCCACGCCCACCTGCCACGCCCCTTTCCCTCCTTCCCTCCGCCTCCCGCCGCAGAACTCTCCTTTCTTTACTACTCATGACTGGTAGATCTTAGCAATATTGTTAGAATTCTCCAATAGGTCAACCAAAAGAATTTTGTCCAGTAGTCGGCCTATCAAGAGCCACCGCTAACTCTCTAACCGCTAAGTGTTAATTCATTAAATAAAGAAAACATACCACGGCTTGTAGTGAGGGTTCTAAAGACTTTTCTGGAAGTCTAATAGCATCATTTGATTTTCCCGTGTTAACTGATGTGCCATCACAACCGATAGCTTTTATGTTCTTTATCAATAAAACTTTTTTTTTTCATAAATCGTGAAACTGAAGCTACAATTTCTTTTCCTGGGCCATTTACTGGAGCACCATGTCCGAAAAATTTAGAGTCTGTTTCCTTAACCAAAGATATGTTATTCTGCCATCCTAAAGCAGCTACGCTAGTGGAGCTGTATTTCGTTTACCATCACGGGGGCCCCGATAGAACGCGGGCACTGTGTGGCGAGGGGCTTAGATTCTGTTTATATTATTTTACTTTTTACTTCACATAAATCACAAATGAATCCCAGTTTCAAGTGTTAATTCAGTTAGATTCCACATTCATAAACAAGTTTTTAACCAAGCCGCATGGCCTTGTAAAATGCTAGTTTTGGCGAAAATTACGTAAGTTCAGAATAAATGTGGGAGATTTAAATGTTGTTTAATATACTTTTTTTTAAACCCAATTTTGTCCTCCGACTTTGCGGTGTACATTTTTCAAGTTGAATTATTTTTAACATTTATTCTTAATATTAAAAAAAAAAAATAGAAAAAAATCAAATTTTTGAAGAAATTCATAAACTTCAGGCCTCGTGCGGAACACCTAAACAATTTCTGATTAGACTGAAATTTTTTGAGGAATATGTGGGTAGGTAGGGGCAACTTTTTATCAACTTAGTAAATTGAATTTCGAAAAAAAGTTTTTTTCGATACACCCTACTGTATATATACAGGGTGTCCACTCCAATCGTGGACCAATAGCTAATTTCTAAACCGTTAGAGATACGCATAGAGTTCATTTAGGAAAAAATCTCAAAATTACGAAAGGAATTTTGGGTCTATTCAATGTTTTTCAAAAAATCAAATTTTGAAAGAGTTACGAAATTTTAATTTTTATACAGCCCCCCAGTCCTATCAATCATATTTAGTAAAACATTCTTGACACTGTAACGTTTAAAACTAAAAAAAAATCACTGTTCTACCACAAAAATTGACCGAGTTATGACGTTTTGAAAAATCAAGATTTTGCATTATTTCATGACGTCATCGAGAGATCGCTTAAGGAACCGTATGCAAAATCCTTCGAAATCTTGATTTTTCAAAACGTCATAACTCGGTCAATTTTTGTCGCAGAACAGTGATTTTTTTAAGTTTTAAACGTTACAGTGTCAAGAATCTTTTACTAAACATGATTGATAGGACTGGGGGGCTGTATAAAATTTAAATTTCGTAACTCTTTCAAAATTTGATTTTTTGAAAAACATTGAATAGACCCAAAATTCCTTTCATAATTTAGAGATTTTTTCCTAAATGAACTATATGCTTATCTCTAACGGTTAAGAAATTAGCTATTGAGCTACGATAGGAGTGGACACCCTGTATATATATACGACTTTTAAAATAATGTATGAGTTTATATCATTAACCGGATAACTCGAACACGAAGGATTTCTGTCTATTTAAAGAAGGATTTTTTAAAGGCTTTCGTTAAAAAAATTCTTCTAATTTGAAGAAGAATTATTAATTTAAAAAAAGAAGAGTTTGCAAACCAAAATGATTCTGCTGAACATGCACTCAACACAAGAATCCCAGCAAGAGAATTACGGTAATTGATAGGCAATCTTCTATTTTCATAATTTTTCCTGTGGCCTCTCAGATTTTTTCTGGGCACCCAAGGAGGTCATATGACCCCGTTGAGAATATCTGGTCCAGAATACAAGCTGATACTTAGCATATGTATTTCAACTTGTTATGCAAATTATTGAACTTTTGTTTTCATGGCGAAAAAAGAGTTGTATGCAGTTTCATTTTCAAATATAGATGCATTTGAAGTTTATATGTATCGTGATATTTGAAATTTTTGAAATTTGTATGCATGCAAAATGCACCAAGACGAGAGTTTAGCTAAAATTTGCAATATTAAGTTAAGAAAAAGCATACGAGTTACAGTTATGAGGGATCTTACTGCGCCCTTTTTCCTACACTGCGAAAAATAAGCTGTTGCTTTTGCAGTATAATACTGGTAGCCGAGGTTCCAATTTAAAACTGTAAAAGCACATTAATAAATAAAAAATTAAGTATTTTAAAGTTTATCACTAAAACTAGCAATATCACATTTTATTACTGTAAAATTAGCAATATTACCATAAAATTAGCTGTATTATACTGTAAAAACAACAGTATAATACTGACAGTAGAGGTTCCATTTCAAAACTGTAAAATGCACAGTAATAAACTGCGAAACTAGCAATTTTACAGTACAGTCTACTACTGTAAAATGAGCAATTTTACAGTTTATTACTGCAAAGTTATTGTAAAATTAGCTGTATTATACTGTAAAAACAACATCTGTTTTTTACAGTGGGGAAATTCTGAAAACTAGCACTGTGCTTTTCATCGTTTTCAACTCGTCCCACTTCAAATGTAATAAGAAAAACAACAATTTTTACTAATATTCATTTGTTGATAATTATCCTAAAATATTTTAAAATATACCTGATTTTACAGGTCCTAGTTCTCATTCGAACCCCTCCACCACACGTTCGACTGCAAACAGTCCACGGAGTCCAATCAGACCAGCTACGCAAGATGTAGTTTTGTCTTAAGGATGCGTGGCCTACTACAGTAAAATCTTTACACCACGACAGCATCTAATTATCACAAGTACAGTTTCAGCAATTTCCTGATGTATACAGTTTACTCTTAACTTCAAATATTCATCTCAAATTTTCAGTTGGAAAATGGTGAAAAGTTGTTGTAAAAAGGTCTTCAATGCAAATACTAAATACATATGAACTAAATGCAAATGTACTGAATGTAAATGTATGTATATACTAAATATGTACACTAGGGTGTCCCAAAAAAACCGAAAACCGGAATTTTGTAACGCATACCCTCTTTTTTTTCCCTTTTACATCAAAACAACTGTAAAAAAAGTTTCATGCAATTTGAACAACACCCCGACTTGCGTCCGAAAGTGCAAACTAGCCCTTTTTCACTAGGCCAAATCGAAAAAAAAAAAAAAAAAAAATTCGGAAATTCAAAATTTCATGTTGATAATACGCTTCCCCTATGTCCCCACATGTCCCACAAAATCATTTATCCAAATTAAAAAATATTTAGGTACCCCAAACGAGGCTTAAAATTCATAATTTTCTTCAAAAAATAGCTTTTTTTCTATGTATTTTGTAAACAATGAAAGATAAATTTTAAGAAATTATCAAGATGAAAAATATGAAACATAAAGTATATAATTAGAGCTAAATATAAGTTTTTTCGCTCATTTTATATTTATTTCTCCCGGAAATTACTCAAAATTAAGGTTTTTTCAAGTTTTAAGTTAACTTTTTCCATTTTAAATACATTTTTTTTATTATTCATCTGAAAGTATGTTCTTTAGTGATTTTGGAACTTGATATTTTCTTTAAATGTATCTGTAATTTAAAATAAATAAATAGTTAAATAATAAATGAAAAAAAAACTATACAACAATTTATACAACATATATTTACTACAATATTACAGTACAATAAACATTGCTAAACATACTATTGTTTTAATGTTTGTTTATTGCAGTCAGAGGATATATTTCGGTGCTCTTGGACGCAACATAACAAAAATTGTTTTTGCTCCTCATCAGCTGTTAGCAAACCATGAAAGTCCTGCCTCATTTTTACCGCTCTTTCAGCTGTATTATTTACTGGTTTAAGGACTGAGACCATCCTTTCCCCTTCAAGGAATTAAGTGTTATTCGCCCATAAAGAATAACTCTCATTGAGAAAACTATCATCAATTTTGAGCCTAGTAAGCAAAGGCTGCCTTTTAAATGATATGAAATTACCAGTTGTTTCCTCTGTTAAATAATAAAATAACAGGTAACAAATGCGCGATATGAGGAAGTAACTAATTAAACAATTAGTTACTTCCTCCCCCATTTTTTTTTCGATTCTGCTCAGTACACATAACTACTAGTTTACACTTTCAAGCACAAGTCGACTTAATTGGCAATTTTTGAAATAAAAAAAAAGCATTTTCGACAATCATATTGATATTAAACAAACATTTATTCATTTTTTTTTGAAGAAAGGTCCCCAGCACGAGGCATAAAATTTATATATTTCTTTAAATATTTGATTTTTTTTTCTATTTATTTATTGCATCATTTATGAATTTTAAATTGCAGATGCACTTAAAGAAAATATAAAGTTCCAAAATCACTAAAGAACATACTTTCAAAACAACATTTGCAGATGAATAATAATAAAAAAAAAGTAATAGGGGAATGTGAGGCAAAGTGAAAAAGCTGGGCAAAGTGAAATTTTGAAATATTTTCCCGGCTTGCAGTGCAACCTATCTAGCAAAATTTTAACTAAATTCCTGGACATATAGTTAATTCCTGTCAAAAAATAAGTAGCTCCAAAGATCAACGAAAAAAATTATACAAGCCATTTTAAAAATTTGATACCTTTATTGTAATATTCGTGGTTTTTCAAAAATATTTCTTGTTATTATAAAAGGATAAGATTTTTGTAATTATCATCCAAACTATTAATTGAGAACTACTGATATCCAGTGCAGTCCTTATTTAGTTAAAATTAGGCATTTTTTGATTTTTAATGTTTAATGTAATTTGTCAAGTGCACGCGGGGCAAGTGGATGGGGCAAAGTGAAATAGCTCATTTCGTATACTTATTCATTCATTTATTAAATCACTCACGTATTTCTTCATTTATTAATTCATTTACATTCTTTTACTTAATTATTTACTCATTCATTAACTCAGTTTCTTATTCGTTCTCTATTTTATTCACTCATTTATTTTTTCTCACACATTAATTAATTTATTTATTCATTTACTTGCTCATTCGTTTATTCTTCGTTAATATTTTTTTTTCATTTATTTACGCATTCATTTGATGAAAATTACTGTTAATCGTCGAATTGAAAAATTTTCATAACAAAAATATTTTATTTTAACTTTGCCCCATGATTTTTTGAGGTGAAAATTTTTCACATTTTTTTTAAAGTTCAAAATAACTGCCAAAGATGAAAAATAATATTTCAACGAAAGTATTATTGCAAAATACATTATTCCTTCTTTATGTACCAAAATTTTGTTCAAAATTGTACTGTGTACATGTTGTACTTTCTACCTAATTTGTGCTTTATTTACGTTGGTTTTTAACTTCAATTGTAAAAAAATGTGGTATTTAAAATGAAAAAGTTTAACTTAAAACTTGGAAAAACCTTAATTTTGAGTAATTTCCGGAGAAATAAATATAAAATGAGAGAAAAAACTTATATTTAGCTCTAATTATATACTTTATGCTTCATATTTTTCATCTTGATATTTTCTTAAAATTTATCTTTCATTGTTTACAAAATACATAGAGAAAAAGCTATTTTTTGAAGAAAATTATGAATTTTAAGCCTCGTTTGGGGTACCTAAATATTTTTTAATTTGGATAAATGATTTTGTGGGACATGTGGGGACATAGGGGAAGCGTTTTATCAACATGAAATTTTGAATTTCCGAATTTTTTTTTTCGATTTGGCCTAGTGAAAAAGTAGACCCTAGTATAAAATGAATGTTAAATTTGAGGTAAGTTGTTGCCGTAAGGTTAGTGAAGGCCCTCAAAACAAGGCATTTCTGACGTTTTTCAGCGTGTTTGAGGTCCAAAAACAGCTCGTACACTTCAGTTGCCACGGCAAAAGTAGTGTCGTTTGAAAGACCAGTATAAGCACTTTAAAATAATGTATAAATAACCGAGGAAAGTTCAACGTGTTTTTAGTTGCGTAAGGCCGAAATATGAAAAATGTCATATTTTACCGATATTCAAACGATCATAACTTCCTCTGCCAACAACATATTGAAATATTATTTTGCCAATGTCATACTCTATTCTTTATCTTAACAGAACAGTTGAGTCCTTTGAGGCGAAATGTTAAAAAAATTTTGACAAAAAATGTATTTTTTCCTGTGTATTTTTTGTAAAAAACTTTTAAGCATTTCGCCTCAAAGGACTCAACTGTTCTGTTAAGACAAAGAATGGAATGGGCCATTCCAGCCTTACGTGTGTGACTTTTTGACGCCATTTCTTTGCAAATAACAATAAAAACCATGACGATATTTTTTATATATTTCTTAGTGGTTGCTATTGGAGTAACAGAAGATATGCAAAAGTTGTAATGCGGCGTTATTTTTTTCATAGGACACTTTTGAATTTTTTTACAAATTTTTAAATACAGAGTTACGTGTGTGACTCGGAAAATCTGAAAACAAGCTATACCTGATATTATTGTGTAATTTCCTGTGAAGTTTTAAAAGATAAATGAACGGTGATTTTTGTGCATGTGTCTAAGTATACTAAGTAAGTATTCCACATATTCTTTTTTTTCTAAACTTCGTAGAGTAGCAATAAAAAATTTTTAATATTCCTTACGTGTGTGACACTAGAGCCTTACGTGTGTGACCGCGTGCAGCATGTCTTCATTTTAAAGTCAATTCAACTTCCACAACTGATAATTATAGCTATCAGCATTATATATGTGTCTGTCTGTCTCTACCCCCTCCCCCCTCCCCCTCCCCCCTCTTCTAATATTTTTTGAGTGAGCAGTCCGATTTGAACAAACTTTTTTTTGTTCGAAAGATCTCGGCGAGGAGACCTCATTCTCATATTTGACTTTCAGATTTGAACAATTTTTCGTTCAACTTTGAACCGTTCAAACAACCTGTCCCCCGTTAACAACTTTTGAGTAAACAATCCGATTTGAACATTTTTTTTCTTTTGTTCTAATAATCTCGGCGAGGATAAATAATTCTCACATTTAATATTTTGGTTTGAGCCCTTTTTTGTTCAACTTTGAACCGCTCAAACAACTGGTCCCCCGCTAATTACTTTTGAGTTAAACAGTCTGATTTGAACAAACTTTTTTTGTTAGAAAGATCTCGGCGAGGACAATTAATTCTCATGTTTGACTTTTCGAATTGCCCCCCCCCCCACCCCCCACGTACCCATTATCTTTCGGATGAATATTTTACCAAATTTGAAATTTGAAATTGGCAAACGGGAAAGTAGGCTCGTTCAGTTCCGGACGGAACCACTTGTTTAATATTTGATTTTTTGCCCTAAACGAAAGATCTGATTTTGTTGGACATTGCCGCTAGTAAATAATTAAATTGCAAAGATGTGTTCACAAAATAAAGAATGAAGACGAAATTAATTCTCATTTGTATACGAATTATATATAGGTTATTTTATAATTTATTTATATAACATGTTACATGTAATCAGAGGAGATTAACAAAAAAAAAATTAAATTAAAAAAATCGGTTCCTGGGAAAGTTTCTCAAACAAAGACCTGACTCTTAACCCTTCACTGCACGATTTTTATATTTTCATGAAAAAAGTCATATGTTACCTTTTAATAACTCTGAGTTCAGGAAAAATGAAGAAAAAAATTTATCTTCAAAAGGTGCACCAAAAATGATGTTTTAATTGTTTGTTCTACATATGGCACAAAGCACATAGCATATGCTTTGTATACCGATAAGTGTAATAATCTACAATGTGTTTTGTGCCATAAGTGGTACAAACAAATTTGCCACTATGTGTATTAAAACATTTTTAGAACAAAGGAAATAATGACTAAACACACTTCTAACGGAAATGCAGACACTCTTTTTTTCAAAAGAAAGAACTGTAATACCTAGACTAGTGCAACTAACTAGTACATAAACATCACACTAAACTGTTATAGCAATGTTCCAGAAGGGGCGTAAAACTCAGTTTAACTGCATTTAAAAAGTCATTGGAATATATGAGGGTTTATTTGGTTTGTGCCAGATCTGGCACACCGTGCAGTGAAGGGTTAAGGTAAACCATTCAAAAGTCTTACGTGTGTGACAGCTTTTAAAGAGCCTCGTTAAAACGTTTCTGCCGAATGGATGAAGATGTACGTCAGGTTACAGGTGTTATGTATCAAGTTAATTTATGATATGAGATAGTTTTCTTTTAGTCCCCTAATTAGACCTTGGGGGGAAACTTTTCTATCTTTTGCCTTACGTGTGTGACCAAAAAAAAGTAACCTGCATATTTTGAGGGGTTAAAAACTTATGAAACACTTTATTACAAAAAATATGAGATATAATCATACTAAAGGATCTACGTTCATGATATTTGATAGTTTTTCCAAAAAAAAATTGATTATTAGATGAAAAAAATTCTCTGACATTTTTTCACTAATAATGCATTTTTTTTTTTTAAATTTGTCTCAATGTTATTAAACAAGGCTAAAATATGAGAAAAGAAAAATTTTATCTTAAAATTGATGCTGGAATCGAAAAGAGTAGATATTTTTTTGTCAAAAAATAAGGTTTGTTTTTGTATTATGGGGGGAAAAAATTTTGGTGTGTTAGGACCACTTTTCGTGGAATTGCCCGAATATGACATTGGCAGAAAAAATATTTCAATATGTTGTTGGCAGAGGAAGTTATGACAGTTTGAATATCGGTAAAATATGACATTTTTCATATTTCGGCCTTACGCAACTAAAAGCACGTTGAACTTTCCTCGGTTATTTATACATTATTTTAAAGTGCTTACACTGGTCTTTCAAACGACACTACTTTTGCCGTGGCAACTGAAGTGTACGAGCTGTTTTTGGACCTCAAACATGCTGAAAAACGTCAAAAATGCCTTGTTTTGAGGGCCTTCACTGACTTTACGGCAACAACTTACCTCAAATTTAACATTCATTTCATAAAGTTTAAACCTTCTATATTCCATATACAAAAAGAAAATTGGAGTTCAACAGCTCCTGGTAAGAGTTTTGGCTCACAGCAACTTCCATGTCTTGAAAATCCGCTTAATTTTTTGATGCCGTACCATCAACTTTGGGGATCCATAAAAACTAAACAACTCAACTTTAGAACAAAACATTCTGGATTTGGTCTTTCAATAAGATAATAAACATTTGGTAATTTTTGGGAGAAAATCTGAGAGGTCATGAATCACCTCTGAATGCTAGGCGTGACAGTTTCTCAGATTCTTGCTCTTAAGTTTTTCAGTTTTCTGTAGAAAAAAACGAAGAAATGAAAAATTAGTTTTAAGGGAAAAAATAAAATACTATTCAGTAAAAGAATTCTATTTAAAGCTCAGGCTAAAGTTTTAAAGAGTTAAAAAAATTATCAAAAATAAAATAAAATAAATAAAGAAATTTAAAAAAAAACATTCGTGATATTTGTTATCAACTATCAAGTACCAATACAGTAAAAGCCACTTTAAATGGTCAAACAAATGCTACTTACTAAAAAAAAAATACTTATTATTTTTTACTGAAAAAATTAATTAGTTCACTACGCGGAATATTTTTTCCTATTTTACCTAGGTGGATAGAGTGGAAAATCACAATGGTTTTGTATTTTTTTTTATAGACGAAACTATTTGGTAGTATTTTCTCACAAAATGTTATTTTGTGAGAAAATACTTTTAATATTTAATGCTTTCTTTTAATATTTTCTTTTAATATTTAATGCTCAATTGCATAAAGCTTCTTTGAAAATGAAGATACTCACATATTTGTTTAAAAGTCCAAAAAATATGATAAAGATCCAATAGTGACAAAGGATGTATCGATGGTTCATTCCTAATCGTCCTGTGCAAAAGAAAAATAGAATCAAAAAATATATTCGAAACAACATTAAGCAATTTTTTAAAACAATGATTCATGTCTTAGAAGTCAAAATAACAACATTTTCAGAAGCACATCATACATAGAAAAATGTTAACTTATTTTGATTAAATGATGCAGATTCAAAGATTCGATACACATGGATTTAAAAAAAAATGTATAAAAAAATCATCTGACTTTAATAATTTGACTAAAACAAGGTACCTTGTAAGTGTATTAGTAAGAAGAATTAGTGTAGCACGTGAGTGTAAGAAGAGTGAAATAGTAACATGTGAGTGATTTGGTTCAAAATAGGAATGAAAATAACGGCAGAATTCTAACTTAAGAAAAACTATTGCAAAATTTGCGTTAGAATATTTTTTTAAGCTTGTTTGTAACCTGCGCAAAAAAATTTCAACATTGTAGTGAAATAAGCATATTTTTTTCCCGTATATTTAAATTAGTAGATGACATAAGACAAACGAAAAAATGAATCTTTTGATGGCGTTATCTTTTTCTAGTTATTCTTTTCTTTCCTAAAATTTCACGTACGAAATCTATGAATCACAAGCATAATATTTAATGCAGTGTCTTCTTCCACTGTCTGAAAGTATATGCTGAAATTCAAATACCATCAGACGCTTGAAATTATAATCAATGAAATATATGTACAGACTCTTGATGTGTTTCTGTAAAGTTCAGATATTCAGAAGTTCAAAAATATATCTGACAAAAAAAATGGGCACTTAAATATTTTTAATTAAAAACTATGCTAAGACGCCTGAAACTGCTCTCTCAAATATGGAACAATCGTCCGAAACCGGAAAGTTTGGTTAAAAACCGTTTAAAACGATTAAAGTTCGAATCTGTCTGCAATAAATTGAAGCGGTTTCTTTTTCCTTAAAAACACAATAAAGAGCTATTTATTGTTAGAAATTAAATTAATGCGATGCATAATTTTGGAACTCATACTGATACATTATTATTTGCTAAAATCAAATTGCGGCCATATTATATGCTACTGAATCGAAAAATAATTTTTGGTCTTAAATTATAGGGGGAAAAACTGGTAATGAAAAATAAAGTGAGAAATAATATTTGCTACTAAAACGGGAAAGGAATATTGTTGGCCCCGCTTGAACGAATACTGTCGGTTCCAAGAAATATTATTCGATTACACAAGGTATTCTATAAAGAGGAGATATTTAACATTGCGTCTATGACATGGGAAATATCCGGTTTCTAGATATTTTATTCGTATAAGCGGGGTGTTCGTTTATCCGTTACCCGATTAAGCTGGGCCGACAGCACCCTTGTTTGTTAATTATAATCTGAGAAATGTAAAAATGTCATTTAGTAGATTTTATTAATATTTGTCAGATAAATTATTTCTTCATAGGCAATAATATCCGTAATTAACAGTGTAACAAGATAACTTTTCATTGCATGAATCAGGGAACATAGTTATCAGTATTTTTTTTTAAACACGATAAAATAATTTGATAAAATTATCCAATCGAAAAAAAATATTATAAGTTAATAAAAGCAAAAAAAAAAAAATCATTGGAAATAATGAAAAGCATGCATACAAAAAATTTTTCAAAACGGCTAATTTTTGGTCAATTCCTTTCTTTAGAATTGCTCAAGTTTTCTTTCACAATTCTACTGGTTTGAACGTTTTTCAGATTGAAATACTCCAGATCTACCTCAAAATTGATTACATACGTTACATATCTAAATCTAAAGAACTACAAACTGTAAATCATCACTTCATAAAGAACATAATCAAAGTTATTCAAGAACAATCAATCTTTCTGCTCCGCTAAAAAAAAGCCCTTCTGTATCTGTTGATAAAGTGTTGGAAGCTTAATCTCGAAGACAGAAATATATAACTTGAGAACTAACTATTTTGGAAATCCCAGCCGCTGCAGCTGACATTTTGTTTCTCACTTAGCTTGTTTCTAATGTCATGTCGTTCAACAGGATTTGAATAAATATTTCGCCAATTCGGGAGCCAATATTACAGGGTTAGAAAAAACCCAGTTTTTTTAAAGCCCAGCCCACCTGGGTTTTTTAAGGTTTTTGATGAAAAACCTCGGTTTCTTCCGGGTTTTTTCAAGAATCATTTTAATATTATTCTCTATTTGAACATTGTACAGTGTACACATACTTTTACATTTATAGAACCAGGGGAGCCTTGAAGAGAAGTCACTGTGACCTCATAAAAAAAGTTCTTCGATAAATTTGGAAAAAACATTGTAATATAGAATTTTTAAATTGATATTATATTTTCAATTAATACTGAATTGAATTTATATACAGAAATAATTATTGCTTTTTTTAATCTTTTATGTGTTGAAAAAAAAAACAAATAATTCGGATGTTATGGTCTGAAATTAAGGAAGTTTAGTTGTAACTATAAAATGGTCCATATTCTAAGCACTAAAACTTATTAACTAAGCACTAAAACTAAGCACTAAAATATATTTTCCAACTCCTTTTCTTTTTCTCTGAAGGGAATTTATATGATATCAGTTTTTTTTAAAACTAATACAAGAGCAAATAGTTTTTGAGCTTTTCAGTAATTGAAATTATTTACTTAAACCTTTTTACTTATGATGTGTTCGGAACATATATGAGTAGCTACATTATGAGAAAACATTATCACTGCAATTAGTGCGATGATTTTTCCGAACTTGCAGTCTTATTATACGAAACGTTAAAAAAAGTTTATCATTCCCATGCCTGCAATCTCTTTGGGAAACAAAATGGCGGATTACGTCAGCCTGGTTTGAGTGAAAGAACATGCAAGAGAGTTGATGTTGAACAGAACACGGGGGAAGTTTTCCTCACGCACACTTTTCAGACTTGAGTTGATGTTGATTTCTGGTAAGTATCAGTGGAAGTGATTAAAATGAAACATAAAGGTCATTAACGGATTTTAAAAATATTAAAAGTAATTAGATCCGGCGAAATAGACATGGGTAATTGATCATTTTACCCATAACGTATGGCTTTGAAGTGAGCCGTAGACATGTTTATACGCTTAGACTGTTAGAAGCAATTATTCTAGAAGCACGTGTTCGTGAAGCAAAAATGTGAAATGTTCATACGGAGGCGAGCAGGGGCACCCGTTGAGAAATTGCTTTTTCAAATTGCAATATGCAAATTTTAAATCAAGCAGTTTCTCCGAAATTAGATGATTCCATGTTTTTCATGCAAAAAAAGTGCTTTTTAAAAAGTTATGCTAGGCGTCAAATTTGCTTTTCTAATAAAAAAAAAATACTAACTATTTTTTAACGCTTCAATTTTATTGTTTTTCATCCCGGTTTTTCTACTTTGGTGAGGAATAAGTACAAGAATTTCTTTGAAACCTTCAAATGTTTTTATTATTTCTTTACATTACATTAATTCAGAAGAAATTGTACTAAACTTTAATGAGGAAAAAAATGACTTAAATATGCTCAAGACATTTTCTTTTTTATATGTACTTATGATGGCAAAGTGATCGTAGAAAAAAAAAAAGATGTAAAAACATCAAATAACCGTACTATTTGAGAATACTTAACACTAGTTCCTTTAAAGGAAATAATTTCATTTGCATAAAGTAAAAATGTGTGACTGCCAAAACTGTGATTGGTTATCATGAGTTCTGATTGAGAAAACATTTGGGACTGTCTCGCTAAAGTCAGAAGTTGGCTCACAAAGAATTTCAATCATGTTTGACTCCTTGATTTCATCAATGTTATCATGGAATACGTAATAATTTAAAGTGTTTGATTAGTTCAGGTCTTTTTTTCTAATATATCTATCTAATCAATATTCTGTATAATAAATACTTAGCTTCGCTGTAAAAAATGAATGTTGTTTTTACAGTATAATACAGCTAATTTTATAGTAATAAACTAAAAATTTCTAATTTTACAGTAATGAACTGTAAAACTGCTAATTTTGCAGTTCATTACCGTGCATTTTACAGTTTTAAATTTTAACATCTGCTGCCATTATTATACTGTAAAAACAACAGTTCATTTTTTGCAGTGTTTTCTTTTTTCCTTCGTGTTTCGGGGGATACCCACTGACCCACATAAACACTAAGTCGAAACTGATTAACGATTATTTATAGTTGTCGATTCATTTGGTTGAACTAAAGACATTTTCTGCTTTTTTAAAGTGAAGTAAAACTATTTTTCGTCTCATTAGTAGTTTTTTCAAGAGCTAAAACAGGTGGCTAATCCAGTTTTCCAAATAGTACCTCACTTCAAAATATTTACAGGTGAAATGCTGATTTTCAACCTATTTTTGAACATTTTTGTGTACGTTTGTTCACGTATCTTCCTATTAAGATAGTTCAGAGAAAAATAAAAAGCGTTTTATTAAGCCATTTTAACTTACAAGGAGAGTTTTTATTTTTTTTATATTTTGTTAAAGGTAAAAGGGGTAAAAAACGTTTTTTTTATAAAGCTTTATTTAATTTCTTAAGCTATCAGTCTTTTTGGGACATTAATTAGCTTACGAGAATAATTTAGAGCAGTGGTTGTAGAAAAAGGGCTAAGAATTCATCAAATGCTATACAGGAATACCATCTGGCTCTAATATCAATCAAAATGTTGCAGCATTTAAGTTCAGTCCTATTTAATACTGTTTGCTTGAAAAGCAATACACTTTAAGAAAAATTAATATTTAACTAATATATGGATTATAAGTTAAGACTAAGTGATTTTAGAAGAAGGTGTTAGTTAATTCTAAATTATAGCCACGTTACTACGTGTCCATATACTTTTCTCTAGGATGGTCATAAAAGTGAGAAAAGGGGGTTAATTATTTTTCTCTACCTGTTTTTTTAATATTTTTGAAAACAAAAGGGGCTTTGGGGTGGAGAGGTGACACTGCAGAACCCGTGGAATTTAATAAGAATGCAAACAACTTCCTTAGTATTGTCAGGCCAAATAACGAATAAATCTATTGAAAGAGCTATCAGAAAATGCGTAATTTAAATAACATGATACTTTTACTTAGCAACTACAAAAATAAACAGAATTAACGTAGCCAATAGCTATAAATACCTTCCGTAAAAACTGAACAGAAAGAAGGAAAGTGAATCATGACTTCTTTCACTTTTAAATTAAAAAAAAAAAAAAACTTAGAAAAAAAAAACGTTTTTTTTTTAGCTAAGTGAAAGTTCGATTTAGATTAACATGATTTCAACAATATGATAATGGGTATCTTAATAACAATCAATGCTACAAGTCTGTAGTATAATTTCTTTTTTTTTTCGAAAAAAGGAGGACATTACTTGAAGGTATAGTTGTAGATGGAAAGGTGAAAGGTGAAAATGGTGCATTATCTGACTTCACGTAGCTTGCATGTAGGAGAAAAAAAGAAAGTTTCAGCAGCCGGTGGGATGCGGGGGTATTCTTCCTGCATGGGAAATCTATTTCAAATGAAACGAATACGTGCTTTCTGAATAAAGGAATGCGTGCAAAACGTGAACTCTGTAGATCATGCAGCCGATAAATTTCTTTAAAATTAACCCTGTTAGCGCTTCATCACATTAACATATGAGTTTTTAAACTCTCGATTGTAGATAAGATAAGCCTTAGTGTAAGAATAATTTTATTTTTATGTATTGTATTTTAGATCCACACTACAAAAAAAAAAGCTGTTGTTTTCACAGTATAATACTGGCAGCAGAGGTTCCAGTTTAAAACTGAAAGCACAGCAATAAACTAAAACTAGCTATTTTACATCTTCTTACAGTAAAACTAGCAAATTTATAGTTTATTACGGTAAAAATAACAATTTTACAGTTTATTACTGTAAAATTAACAATTTTACCATAAAATTAGCTGTATTAGACTGTAAAAACAACAGTATAATACTGGCAGCAGAGGTTCCAGTTTAAAACTAAAATGCACTATAATAAACTGCGAAACTTTTTTACCGTTTACCAGTTTATTACTGTAAACTAGCGATTTTATAGTTTACTACTGTAAAATTAGCAATTTTACAGCTTATTACTGTAAAATTAGCTGTATTATACTTAGTTTTAAAACAAAGCTTTAGTTTTAAAACTAAGTGATCTTTTTTTCCATCTTGTACTCGTAAATTTGAAATACAATTAATTAAATCTCTTGATATTGCTAAAATAGAAAGCACGTCTATGGTCCAAAAGCACATTCTTCTATCTCTAAAATCTCCTTTCAACATCAACATTTGTTGTTGAGTCCTATTTAAAATAAGAAGATTCACTCACGGAAATGACGTGATTTCTATTACAAAGCTCCTTTCTGTGTAAAATATCCAAAATCAAGTCAAAGTATCAAAAGAAATACTTTTTACAAGAAAAATGTTTTTAATTGTTTTAGAAAAGGAAAAAAAATCTAATTACTTATGCTATTCTAATGTTTTCTTTCTTTTGGAAAAATCATTTCAAAATCATTTCCTTTGTTTAGTTCTCTTTTTGAAGATGGTTAAAAAAGTTAACTGGCTTGAATAGTGCGATTTAAAAATAAAATTTGTTATCTAGTGAAGAAGATTTTACAAAGAATCTCGTCTATTCTCCCGATTTGACAGAATATTACTTCTGCTTGAAATTTGAGAAATTAATACTGTTTATTATAGCTTGACAAAACACAAATAGTATTTGAAATTTAACCAGGAAAAGTGCTGTTTTTTTTTTTTTTTTTTGGAATCTTACTTAATATTGCTTTTTGAAGTTCGACCAAGCCAACATTTATTCTACCATTCTATGGTTGAAATATTTTGTTTTTTTTTTCTTAGATATTAAAGCATTTTTTAGTGTAAAAGAAGTCTATACTTTAGAAAAGCAGATTTAGAAAGATATTATCCAAAACAAAGGTCTTTTATAATTTATGGAAGATATTAAGATCAATGGCATTACGTCCTAAAAAAGTACTTCATGGCTGCTTAATTTTAGATTTTAAACATTAGAATAAAACTTCTGTACTTAAAAAAAATGCTATCACAAAATAGTTGAAGACTGATTTTAAGCTTTGTAATATCTGTCGAATAAAACGGATTATGGAATTTAAGGACTTTCGCCGCATTAACCAGTTATCTCCAAGTGATCTATTTTTAGATAACCTCTTTTCAGACTCCTCACTGAAAATACACCTTTTTATCATTTCTTATTCTTTTTGGCTGGTTTACCATTGGAAATTGGTTCAATAAGAAACCAGCCAATTATAATAAGAAATGAGAATACGTATCTCCTAATCTCAAACAGTTGAACAATTTTGGATAACTTAATGAACGTATTACCAGGTGTATGTTCATATATTGACGATTTGGACTTCAATATAACTTCCTTTCTTCCTTGAGCAACGCTCTACCAACACATTTTTAAGGTGTCATTTTGAAACACATTTTGATTAAAAGATGTAAAATCCAGAACAAACTCTGCAACAGTATATAAAACTCGCCACACACACAAGCCATTTATAAACTTTCTCGATAAACCACCCAAGTTGTGAGTAATACGACATCTAAGTGTCATAAATTCCTGATGCCCGTCAAAAAGAAAAATCCCTTGCTCCAATATCGGGCAAATTCCAATGTCTTTTATAAGTACACCTTTATACATCCTGTGCATTCCCGCCATGCATGTGATGTATCCTGAGCAATTCTTATGCCGATATTTTATTAGGACCCTGAAGCTACGAGTAGTTGACCTAGCCAGCTCCGATCAATTTTGGAAGATTCCAACCATGCTTTTATATTCTCCCCATTAAGGAATAAAAGAAGATACATAAAAGGCTTTTGTGCAATACTTCCTTTTTTTCTGCAGATAATCCTCTTTAGAAAGTTTGTCTAGTGCACGTTTTCTACAACAAATACATTCTCTTTATATCTCTCCCTCTTTGCTTTTCATACAAGGTTTTAAGATATATTTTTGAGAATTCGAAAGATCCTTTCGGAACAATCCTTCCACAAGTTTTGAGTTACATTTTTTAAATATTCAGATTAGATTAAAACTTTTTTTGCACTCAACAATCACCAATGAGTAAATAAAATTTTTGTAAATGAACTTAAGCTCTGAGGAAGGCAAATTGTTATTTTTAATTAAATGCTGCTTTTAGTACTTTTCAGAGAAATATTTTTTTTTTTTTGGGTTAACGCATCAACTTCCAGTGAAAGGGGTGAGAGGAGTGGTTGAATTATTTTCCTTGACGCTTGAGTTTCACATACAGTTCAATTACGAGGTCTTTTCTTAATAATTTAGTGTGGAACTAAGAAAGTTATTAAAATTCACGATTTGCACACAATTTTATTTAAACTTCCAATAAATGAATAAAAATAAAAACATAAAAGAAAGAAAGGATATGAAGACAAACTAACCTATTTTCAAACGTTAAAAATAGTTTAACTGTAAGTGAAAGAAAAAAACTAAACGGGGTTTCTCATGGGCTGGGGACATAGTCGGTAATAGCGAAACACACTGGCAAAAGCTTAGCTTTTGTGGCTCACCCAGTAGAGGGTGCTTCTCCCTTTATGTACTTTATAGTTGAACATTAAACAATAATAATTACATTATTTAGTTATTTTCTAACGTTTTTTGCTGTAATGTCCGCACTTTTTCCGCTAAATGAATTCAGAAAGTGACATTGAATTCTTTCTGAATAATACGATGCAGTTCTGAAATAAGCTGGTTCAAGCTAACCGAGCTAAAATTTTTGGTTGGGGGAAAATTATTAATTTGCCAAATGAAGTTCCAAATTAGCGAATGTTAAAAATTTAAGCATGCATACATATCGTACATGGTTAACATTTAATGAGAAAAAACATTAGGAATCTTTACAAAATAAATAAATAAATAAATAAAAATTAAATAAATAAAAATTAAAAAGAACAAAGAATATCAATGTTGCAATATTGTCTTCAAATTGCCGAATCGTCAGCAAAATGTGTAAAATAAGGGAACTGGGAGGTCACAGTGACCTCCCGTGACTTCCCATCGGGGCGCTCCTGGGTTCAAGTTGGGTAAAGTGACATAAAACTTCACTGATGACTGTTGACAAGAAATAAAAAAATCTTTCAGAAGTAAATTACCGTTTCATAAATTTCTGTGTAATCCGCTTTTAATCACATAATTTATGTTACTTATCCTGAAATAAACCAATCACGCAGGTCATAAGGTATATCCAAAGATAAATACAAGCTGAAACAAAAGTGATGCTCCAAATTCTAATTTAGGTGCCTTTCGGGGGGATGTTTTATGACCATGCTTAGAACAGTCGCTCTTTAACCGCTGACAGTCAACGATATGCCATAAATTTGAAACTGTTTCATCGTCAGAAACTACCTTCTAGAATAACAAGTTGAAGAAACAGAAGCAGCAAGGTAAATAGTGGTGATACACAGCATGGGGTTGATACACCATTTTAACTTATTGGTGCTCTCTTGTTGGAACAGGCGTCGTTCTTGCTTAAATTATGGATTTTGGGCGTTGTCTTAATAACCGTTACATGTGATTTCGTGTCGGAGTGATAGCAAATTGTTTTTAGTTGGGTTTGCTCTAGTTTTAAAGATTTTTCTTTCCTGTAAAACATTCAGTTATAACATTGCTTAAAGTACTCATCAAAAGCAAAGAAGATCACTCTCAGTCTTTTACAAAGGTCAAAATGCACTTTCGGTGTTCAAAAGGTAAAATTAAATTAATGATTCTGTGCCACATGAATATAGAAATAAAAATGGAATTATTTTAAGTCCCATTGTGTTTAATAAACCATTTTTCATAATTTCTACAACTATTTCATGTCTACTTTTAAATTTTTTACTTTTTCTAACTGATTTACATTTTATTTTTTGAGGCCTTCTTTTATGTTTTGAGTTGAATTTTACTCAAAATATCCATTTGTTGACATTGTATGCGTTGTCCCGTTTTTTTTTTTTTTTTCATTTCTGAGCAATTTTGAAGGGACGAAGCATTGTTCTGGAATTGTAGACGATCTCCTTCATATAGTTCACAGAGGAAAAATGAAGAGGACAAGCATTTCTATCTTAATGATTTTGCAACAAAAAGAAGGTCCAGTCACTAGGATTGGTGTAGGTCAAAAACTACGTTAAGGTATGTTGCTTTACTGGTTCACAGTGTAACTTGCATGTCTGAATATCGAGGAATTTTCACGTAGAGATACAAAATGCTTGATAAACGCATGGTATACAACACACTCAAGAGTGAAAATTTACTGAAATTTTGTGAAAATTTTATAGATTAAGAGTCAATCCTAATAAGTGACCTAAAAACTATTTGAAAAACTGATTGATAATTTTTAGAGTAAAGTAATATAAGTTGAATTGTTAACTAAATGGGGAAGACAAAACAAATATCAATTGTTAACTAAATGGGAAAGACAAAACAAATATCAGAATCCGAAGATAAAGAATATCTATTGTATATAATTGTACTCATAATAGAATGAACGACTGAACCAATAATGTTGAGCAATATTAGTATTTATTTTTCTTTTAAATCTTTCATATCAAAGAGTGCGGTTGCTTTATTTTATTTTATTTTGACCGTCTTGCAATCTTTATAACGCGCGTTAAATTACTGAGATTTTCATGACTGAAGAAAACCTTGTAAAAGGGATTATAAAAAGCGGAAAGGTAAATCGTTCAAAATTTTGAAACATACATTGTTGTCTGAAAATTTGCAAAGATTGGATAAACGACTGAATATTTCCTTTCAATAAAGCTAACATTTTTGTTATTGGAGTTTTACTCCGCGAAGTTTTCATTTCATAAGTTAATAATCTACAGACGGATAAGCTCTGTCAACTACTACTGTTTTCATCAATATTGCAACATGTCACCTTTGATATTTCTGAGATCATTATATCCGAGCATATAATATTCCTCTGCACTGTTTTGCAGATTTGACAAGAGTCATTTCCACTATCGATTCACAAAATTGCGTGATTAAACCAGAACAATAGCCAGATTTTCTTATTCATAACCTGTTTGAAACCATACGAAAACAAAACGTCGTAAGGGTCATTCCATGTCAAGTGATCCAACGTTTTTTACCTTACATTTTTGTATTTCTTTCAAATTTGGCTCATCAATTGTACCCCTTGAGGTAATCAAAAGTCTCAATTTTTAGATTTTTATCTCTATTATTTTTTCATTTATGAGACTTTGAACTTTGGAAAAACCCTCGTTTTTCCATGGATAAGGGAACATAAAAAGGACCATAACTCGGCACCAAATACAGATAGAACAATTTGGTAAATGGCATTTTAAAGTACGTTAGTTGCCGCTTAATTTGATATGCAACATGATCAATTTGATAAAAATTTTCTTTTTCAAAAAACGAAATTTAAATTTCAAATTTCAATTTCTCAAAAAACATACAATGAATTTTTTTTAAAAAAATTTCAAAAATTCTTGTATATTTTATCTATGTTTGTACAAATTTTTAGATTGAGATCTCAATGGGATTATATTTTTTTGAATTTTTGAATAAAACTGTATAGGAAAAAAATGATATTTTTTAGATTCTATTTATTTAAATACTAAGTTATCTTGCTTGTGATGGTCTAAAAAGTAGTAAACAAACATGAATATGTTTAAAGTAAGCTGGCATGAGCTTATAGATTTGTCAGGTTCCCCCCTCACCCCTTCCTCCCCCGCACAACCACTTTTTTTTTAATTCAAAACTGTTTAAAATGTTAAAAAAAACTCTTTGATACAAAATGAATAGTAAACTTATTTAAAGTTGGTAAATGGGTTTCCTTATAACTAAACGAAGTATCCCCTCCTCCACCCAAATATACCATTAACGCTGTACTATTATGACATCTAACCTGGGGATTGAATTGACTATTATTTTTACTCTAGGTAAGTGAGCTAGCATTAACTTGTAAATTGGTCAGCTCCCCCTCCCTTCCTTCCCGACCCACCATTTTTCCCCCCAAACTGTTTCAAATGCTAAAAAAAAACTTTTTGATACAAAATGAACAGTAAACTTATTTAAAGTTGGTAAATGGGTTTCCTTATAACAAGGCAAAGTAAAACCCTTCTCCCACCCAAATATACCATTAACGCTATACTAATATGACGTCTCAACTGGGGATTGATTGGAGGATTATTTTCCCCCTAGGTATATATTGTTTTTCAGACGAAGTGTTTCTTTTTTCAATCCGACCTTCACAAAGAGTACTTCCATTCAACATCTGAATTTAAACTTATGATTCATTTCATCCCCTCCCCCAGCACCAATCTTCAATTTTGGTGGAAGAAAAGAAACGGTTCGCCCCAAGATCATAGCAAACAGTAAAATAGCACTGCTTCCCCTTGTTCTCATAATGTTTTCCCATTATTTTCACACAAAACTGAAAAGAAATCAAAGTATCAGGTTATAGGCCAGTCCCCATCACTGCCTTTCCTTTCTCTTATTGGACAAAGCTCATGTGCTAATAGGAAAGAGTAACAAACAGAATAATTTGAAACACTACCAGACAACAGTAGAGACTGAGGCTTTGAAATGGGGTTAGGCGGGATGATAAAAAAATAAAAGTTTAGAGCGGGAAGGTAGGAAAAGGGGGGAGGGGAGCAATCTGTACAGAAGTTAAACAACATGAGAGGTTATGATCAAAAAAGCAGTGTTTGTTTAATATATGTATATAGATATATCTTGCTGCATTACTTTCCTTTACAACAAAATGAAAAAGAACACAAACAATTAAAATAATTAAATAACAGCTGCACACTAGATAATGTGGGAAGATAGTTATGGGGCACAGACATATGGTCTGATATTTTGATTCATTTTCAGTTTTGTGCGAAAAGAATAGAAAAAACGATGAGAACAAGGAGAAACAGTGCTATTTTGCTGTTAGCTATGATCTTGGGGCGACCCAATGATTTCCTCCC